>WEKY01067825.1:0-32857 GCA_013390045.1 Picathartes gymnocephalus
CTGATTTAAGAGGATGTACACTACACATGTGCTTAGATTCTTGGTGCAAATATGAGTGCAGTAAGTTTGGCGTTAACAAATAAATCTAAATTTTAAAAAAAAAAGGTGCATTACTAGAGATTTGACTAAGCTGGAAGTTCTTATGGATAAGAAAAGAACACAAAAAACAATTACTTGACATCCTGATACTGTAAACACTACCAGGCATAATCAATATTCAGGCTTCTGTACTAGATGTTACCTGAAGAGGAGCATATAATGAAAAAACTATCTAAATGAAATCAGAGGCATACTAAGACTTGGAAATTGTTCAATATATACAAGAATACCTAAACCAGCCTTTAAGCTCAAATTTGCTTGAATTTTTTTAGAAAGAACTTTAGAATCAGAATTCAGAAATGCATTTTCTTTTTTCAGTTTGCAAGTTCAACAAGATGAATTTTTCTATTGATATAAACTGAATATATTTGCATAAAATACATTTGCAACAATAAACTTCCTGCTGTTTACACTTCAGAATTCTCTTAGGGAGTAAGAGGAGGCATAATTATCGGCTCAAGTCTGATGCTTCAAGAAATACCTTTTGGATTTTCCTCTTTAAGAAGGAGCTGACATCCCACCATGAAAAGTGTTGCTACTTGCCACCCACAACAGTCACCCAAATGTCTCCAGCATGTAGAAAACTACTCCTGGAGTGTTTCAAAACACAATGGACATTGCTCTGTTTATTATTTCAATAGAATAAACTTTCTTACCAAACACTCTGGCTACAAATCCTAATGGAAACTGAGATGCGAACAGTGTAAGAAACCACGGTGCAGCATAAAGACTGGGACTGATTTCGTTTTCTTCAAGATGATTATACAGGTCTCTGTGATAATCATGTAGAAGCCTTGAGAGCTGATACATCTGAATCTACAATGTATGAGGGGATTGGCAGAGGGAAGGAAGAAAAGAAAGAAAAGTTCAGCTTTACTCAGTTTTCCAAATCATGCATATTTCATTCAAAGGAAATTAACTGCAGTACAGATGGCACAAAAAAATGAAGCTTAATTGCCTCCTGGGGCCTTGAGTGGTATCTACTCACATATAAACAACCTGCCACTAATGAATTAAAACCAACAGGGCAGTCAATAACAAAGAACAGTTTGAACCTGATTACTAATGAAGTATCATTTCAGATTCAGAAAGGTAAGAAGGGAATATATTGCTCCAACTTTGTCAACAAACCAGAACTTTCAGTTTTGCAAAAATGAAAGTAGTTGTACCTCTTCCAAGATGTCAAAACTCTCCATGAGTTATTTCTGACTACATTTATATATTTCAGCTTTCATTCTCTGAATTTTTGGCTTATTTTCCCTGCATTTAAAACTCCAATACTACAGACATCACTTTAGGTGGTTTCTGTACCCACAGAAAACATTTTACACAGAGCTGTACCACATACATATTTCCCAGCACATCTCCCAGTGGTCCTGAGCAATTTAAGATACTGATGCAAAAAGTGTTGCTATACAACCTATAAAAGGTTGCAAGACAAAATGGCTAAAAGGTGCTATTCATGGCTAAAAATATCATTCTGTGGTAAATTATTTCCTTGCCACTCTTCTCTCAGAAAGCAGAAGATGAGAAGCAGACATATACTGATTAGTTGTCAGGTCCAATTGTTTTGTCAACTGTGCTTTACGCTTAAGGTGAATCTGTTCCTCAATAAGAAAATGACTTATTAAATCCAGATATTTTCTTACTTCTAGAGTTCATGCTTCCCTACCAAAAGCTGAGTGCACTTGAAACTACCTGCTCGTCAGCATTGTCCACATGCAGAGGGATCACTTTCATTTAGGTAAATCAGCTAAATTTGTGCATGCATTTGAGCTCTTGCTTTAATTGTGTAAGATACCAATTAAGCCCAGTTTGGACAGTGTCAATACAAAACACACTTACATGTGAAGTCAGAATTGCATCACAGAGTAGTAAACCAATTGCGATAGTTCACTACGAACTAAGGATCTAGATTACTACTTTTCCAGACAACAACTAAAAAATCTAAGTCAAATTAGTTTTCATTATCATGTAGAACCATCCAACATTTTTCTTCTACAGGACTGAAGCCAATTCTGCCTATCAGCTTGCTTGTGTTTCACTACTGTAAAGGCAGAAGAATTTGCAATACTCTACTCCTATTAGAAAACAACCCAAATATAGTAAGATCCTCTAGTCTAGTTTGTCTTGAGCAGACAAAATTTTACTTTAACAGAAGAACTGCCTAGGAGGAAACTGTGGGGAAAGACAGGTCATTTAATTTGAAAGGCAAACAGTACTACAAGTGGTAAACTTTCTCAAATTTAAAAGTGTTTTTACTAAGAGGGTCTGACAATGAAAGAGCCGCACTCCTTTAAATTAAAATGTGAAATCCGGAGAATTCACATCCTAAAACGTGAATGCTCTCAAATCATCAGATGTTGGAAGTCTACAACTGCAGTATAACACACACACACAAACTTAGAGAGCATCTACTAGTGTGCATTTATCACATTTTGACCCTCACTGGTTTAAAACCTATTTGTGGGGGTAAATGGAACAGGAGGAGGTAAAACAATGCTTTTTATGGCTGTTCACTCTCAATTCATCTACAATAAACTTGTTATAGCATACTTACATCCACAGTCCTCTATTGTTTTCAGAATAAGCACATAGTTTCTTTAACTACAATCTATTCCATTGTCCTGGACATTTGCCAAATAAGCACCTAAACTGGCTGGTCATGAAAAGTGGGCTGGAAGTCTCCTTCAAGTTTTACCTAATTATAAGTGTTTTCTATGCAGGGAGCATGGGAAAAAAAAAGAAGACTTTTGTATCTGCTGCTTTGTTTTCTCTTCCCTCACTGTGGATTATAAAAGCTTTAACTCATCCATGGCATATTCCTTTATAATACAAGGGGTTTATAGCATATTGTAATTATTCAAATCAGTGGACAGTTGCATGACAAGGTGAAAGATTTCTCGAACTTTAAACCCTGAAATTTATACAGATCTGAAAAATTTTGTCTCCTTCCTAAAAAGTCTTGAATATTTATAGCTAGCCATTAAATAACATTGCAGAGCATGCATCATTGCATAAAGCAATTAAATGATTAAAAATTCATCTGCTTTCCCTCTCTGTGGAGGGTAATGGAGTAGAAGACAATGAGAAAAAAAGAGGTGAAATGATGAGTCAAGGCAGAGCAGCCCCAAGTACAAATGCTTGCAGAATACATTACTGGCCACCGTGTGTCACTATTGACTTGACTTGGCCTTACAAGACAGAAATCTACATCCAAGTGTTCATGGACTGAAGAAAAACAAAATCTAATTTTTAATCTCCATCCATACATGGCAAAGCGTATCAGTTTTTTCTGGCATAAGGAAGAGAGCAGTGCGGAAAAGAAAAGCAAGGTCAAACTAGCAGAAAGCAGAATTTCTGAACAGGACATGACAGGGCTCTGTGACAAGAAAAACTGCAGGTTTTAAACTTCTCGGTTTGCAAATTGAGAGGCAGAGAGGGGCTTAACAGTAAAATATACATGTACCTCACAACCTCCAAAACAGTATAAGAAGCCTCATAAGGCCTTGGAGAAGCAACCCCTGAGAGCTCAAAAGTAATTTAAAGCTCTGGTTTGCTCCATAAGGACTGACTTACCTGTAGCGACATCATGTCTGGCCTGTACTGTTTACGGAAGCCAAGGTCATACATGAGGAATTTCAGCATTTCAAAGGCCTGTTCTTCACTCATATGTAGAAGCAGCACTCCAGCTACAAAGCTGATACCTTGACAATAACCCACTTCTTTGTCCAGCAAAGAGTATGCTTTCAAGAGATTGAACAGTGATAGCTGTCCTGCTCCCAGGTGCGTGGAAAAGTAAGGGTGCGTAGGGAATGTCCGTCCTGATGTTAAGAGAGAAGAGTAGTTGATATTCAATCCTTCTGAAGAAGAACCCCAATCATCTGACAAACAGCACTTCTCCTCCCTCAGACCATTTCTCTTTGCTTTCATATGCAGTTTGCCTTTAATCAGATCAATCTGTGTCTTACCACTGATTTTGGACTGTACCTTTTGAACTCATTTAATAATTTCCTCTGCACAGAACTTGCACAAGCAACTGTCTGACTTCTCTTTTCGGACAGATGCAGAAGGGCATAAAAACCAATGGCATGGCCTAAGAAATCATCTGCTTACAGGACTCTAAGTGGCATACACAGAATGTATCCTGATGACATAAAAAATGGTGCTCATAGAGCACCATCTATCTTCAGCAACAGCCTCTATTATGACTGGTGTGTTTTTCACTCAAAGACCCACAAAACCAGTCAGAAAGAACAGGCTTACCTAGATCTACGAGGATGGCATGCTGTTGAGCAGTCAGTTGTTTCAGAAGTTCTTTGTAAGAGATGTCAGGAGGCTGCTGCTTGTTTGGCAGCCTGTGCCTGACTCGGTGTTGCACAGCCAAAAACTGCCAAATTTCTCCCCGACGACTTTTTGGTACACCTGCAGGTCAGTCAAAAAACAAGAGGCCTAAGCAGGGGGATACTTTTAGTGCTACAACAAAGGAATTTGCTTCGTCATAATCTTGACTGAACCACTCTGGAGGATCCCTTACACAGTGAACTCCACTCTGCAGTGCGCTCACTCAGTAGCCATGGCTCAGTCCCACAAACTAAACATGCACCGCAAACTTAAGGGCAATTACACTGAGCACTACCCTGGGCAACTGAGGTACAGATATCCCCTGCTTTGCCACTTCTCAGCTGTTAGTCTCCAGCAGGAAAAGGTGCATGACTACACACAGACTGTAGAACAACCTGTTTAGAAAAGCTGAACTAAATTCACAAGCATCAAATACAGGGAAGTCTTCCTCTTCCCTTTCTCAAAGGGCTGCTCGTGTCAGTCCACAGACACAGAGAAATACATCTCCCTTCGATATCTGACTCTGTAAACAAACCTTTGAAAGTCAAAACGTCAACTCTGCTAATACCTTCTAGGTAAATAGTTATTTAACAAGAATACAAGTTAAAAATATCATATCCTAGTTCCCAACTCTGAATTGCAATTCAACAGCAGAAGACAGGGTAACAAGGTAAGTAATTTGTTGGCAGGTCACTAACAGGAACACTTTGTATCTACTACAATTTACATCGGTAGAAATTTAAACTTCCCTTCTGTATCACAGCCAGATTACACTGAATAATTTTTTGGCACCTGTAACACAGATATGAGATTTTATGGAAGAGGGCAGAGCAGTGCAATCAGACCCTACATCTGCATTATACTAACAAGGCCCTCTGCATACCCTCTTGGCCTATGGCTAGCCTACAGGAAGATCTACTTCAAGACAAAATCCCCAGCATTTCACTCCAGAAAATGAAATACTAAGTGACTGTATTCCAGACTCTCCAAAGCTTGGCTCTGATTCCCGAGGTTTTGGGCACAGTCGATAGTAGACATTAGGGTCGTTTCTTCTCAGTAAGCAAGTAAAATCAGAACATCTGAAACTCAGAGTCAATTGGATCCATTGATCAGAAACCAGAAGTTCACAGTGTTGACTGCAGAGGTTCAGTCCAAGTTCAATCGTGAATGTAATGATATATGGAAATAAGATGCTACTTTCAGGAGTATGACTACACATGTTTCTGCATTGTTCACATTGCAAGCTGCAGACCCAACAGAACCTATTTTCTCTTTTGCAGGAGAAGGTGGGCACATCTGTGAAAAGAAGGCAATTTTTTGCTACTGGAAAAAGTGTATTGCTGGCAGATTTCTGTTGGTATCAGAAGAGAACAAAAAATACGATCTCCAGACTTCATAGCTAAAAGCCCTCCTACATAAGTACCTTCTTTTAAAGTGGAATGAATATCCTCCATGTCACATCGGATTTTGGCTCTGCAGTTTAGTAACTTTTTATCCCAAATATTTATGGCATCTTTCTGACAGGTGCCAACTTCATCATAGTCCAGTTTTACTTTTCTTGATTGGAGCTCATCTCTGCTTGCTAGAACACAGAACAAAAAGGAAGAGCACATGGAAAACCAGAATATCAGAAAATTACAAGCTAACAACAAATACACAAACCCCATTCAAGTTAGATATATCCAATAATCTGACTGGGGATAAATACATCTACAGTTCATTAGTTTATAGCTTAGATGGGGCCAGTTGTAAAATGCTGCATGTAACAATTTACCTTCTCTTACTGGGCCATGAATATTTGCAATTCATGAAGCACATAAAAACATTTTTTAAAGCTTTGGGCAAAATAAACCCCACTCAACAAAACCTCACAGCACCTGCTCTGCAGAAACACCTTTGATGATTTTATTCTTGTTTATATTGAAATTTACAATTGTTTCAGCATCAAAAGTCCCAAACATATGAAGGTTTGTATTAGAGATTTAGGCAAGCAAGCTAGGCAAGTCTTCTGAACTGAAGTCAGTCACACTGGTTCCAGTTCTTTCATGTCCCTTAAGAGAGAGAAGAGCTCTTGGCACTGCTACCTACTATCATCAGGCTGACTAGAGCAAACAGAATGAACTAACATGAACCATATCCAAAAAGATACATTTGTTATGCTGAAGCACAGAACTCTTGCTGTTATAAACTTAAAAGCTTTGCTGCATAGGACTACCTAGTACAAAGTATTTATTACACTACTTCTGAAATAAAGCTGCACTGTCACCCTGGCATTTCATGGAGAAGTAGCTTTCACTTTCATTACTGAGAAATTAACTGTGGGTATTTTATTATACATGATGCATGTGCAGAAAAACACTGCAATTCCTCTAACTACTGGTACAAAAAACTGAAATCAAGACTTGAATGTATCTTAACTTAGAGAGATATAGTTAACTGTCATTGGATTGAACTGTACATTTCACAACATGACTTCTGAGCTGCAGTTGAGTTTATCCCAAATTTGCCTTGATCTGCGCACAGTTTTTGTTGCAGAAGCCTCCTTTTTCTTACAAATATATTCCCTTCCCCACAACCATCCTTAGTAACATTTTTCTTAATCATTGCTAGGTGGCCTGCTACTTTTTGCAGCTCTTATATTTCTAGGTGTCCTACTGTTAAAAGGAGCTTCTAGCTTCTCATAAAAAAAAAGAAAAAAGGAAAAGAAAAAGAAAGTTTGTGCCATTGACAGAACTTACCTTCTGTAAAATAAAGAACTAATAACATTCAAGTCTCCTCGACAGCAAAAGGAATAGGAAAAGACGTTCTATTAATATTTTGTACATAAAAGTCAACAAATGATTAACAGAAAACCACTAGAAACAGTTCCACAGCAATGCCAGTCATAAATCAATCTCATATATACAGCTAATAAATTCACAGCTAGGAATCTGGCTTCAAGTAAAGAAATTTCTGCATTTCTGTTACTACATTTCTCTTTCCTGAGATGTACATTTAATTGTAGGTTAGGATGTCAAGAACCACCTGAACCAATGCTTGTTTGGAATGTGTCAGCTCTGCACATGTCCTGTCCATAAAATGGCCCATGTTATAACAGCCCACAGGAAGGAAACCTAAAGATTGGTGTTAGAACAGTTTACTTTTCACCCTTTGAAAATAACATGATGAATTCTAGCTAGAGAGAGCGCGAGTTTCACCAGCAGTACTTATGAACCTGAACACAAGAATGGAGACATGTTCCTCAGAGCACAAACCAAGAATGTGGGCTGGCAAATGTGTGCCAGTTTGGCTCTCCACTGCCAACACTCCTGTTTTCACCACAAATGATCAGGTAGGAAGAACCTAATTTCTACATATCTGTTACAGAATGGAAGCAACTTGTAACTGACTCTTAAGGAACTGGATGGATTTAACAGGGTTTGGTTTTTTTTCAGTACCCTCAGCCACACAGCGTGACTACAGCGAGGAGTGTATCAGTCAGTAGCTCAAAGTATCACAGGGAATAACATGAAATTAGTCACCACAGCAGATCGTCAGCTTCCTCATCCCACAAAAATAGACTATTTGCTAAAATGGTTTATGAAATGAAGATTTTGACTGAAGTTCTCTCTAGATATTCCCTATGAATCTAGGAGTTTCCACAAAAGTGTGTGTCAACAGGGAAACAAACTGTAGAGAGAAATGGTACAGAGAAATACACTACGTGTGTAGGAAATACATTCAAGGATGTATGCTTGTAGGAAAATGGAAAGACTTCTGTCCTGATGTTTTTCTTTCCTCTCCCTGACTTCCCAGTAAGCTGGTCTAAAGAACCAAAAAGAGTTAACTGGCCTTAACAAGATCATCATGTTTTGTCTGAAGAGTCAGACTACCATATAGGTTATACAACATAAAGGAGATGAAGGTAGCAATTGCAGAGAGGACACTTGGAATTTTCAACTTGCACCGAAAGCTTGTTAGTCTATTATACTGAAGAAGTTCTATATGCTAGGATAGACATTGCATCCTATCTTTTATTTGTGTGAGTCTTGACCAGTCATAATAAAATATCTTAGCCAGAAGCTCAGGCACTTCAAAATCAGAATGGTCAACTTTAGATTCCTCACTAATAGCACTCAGTTTTCAGTGTACAGTGCTCATGTTCCAAAAAACAGAACTTTCTGACATACCTCAAGAGCCAGTTGCTCAAAAATCATATTTGGATTCAAGCATTAATAAATTACCACTGTGATGTGGTTAATGAAGAACAAAAAGCCTGGAGAGAAAGGCCATGAGCTGCAAAGGACTGAAACGAGATAGAAAGGGTAAGGTTTACCATACCTAAGTGTTCACACAGCACCTGTTCTCCTCACTCCACTTCACATTAGAACTCCTAGACTCAGACATACAACACAGACTGTAGCATCCTTTGTCTAACATGCACTCAAAAAGGAAAAATTATAACTTTTTTCTGTCACTAAGATTGCTCATTTAAAGTCAGGTAGACAGAGAACTTGGTAGACTGTGAGACAGGATTTGGAAAACAGAGGTTTTTTCTAGTACTGTTAACTAAAAAGTTACAGAACCACATCTCTGTTTGAGGTGCCCAACACCAGAACAGTTTTCATCTTCAGGCAGCAGAACCTGCAATAGTTTTTAGGGGTATTTTCTAAATAGCTAACCTTCCAGCTTCTGGTTTTCTTTTTCCATTCGAAGTAACAGAATTTGTTGATGGATGGCTTTTCTCCACAGACTTTGTAGTTCTTCTGAGTTTTTTCTCTCTTCAGTTTTATCTGGACCATCCTCATTTTGCAATACTAGAACAAGAGGGTCCTCCTCCAGGGGTGGAGCAAGAGGGGATAAGGGTAACAATTCACTTCCATCATGACCATCTGCAAAGAATCAGAAAGCTATTACAGGAAACTCAGATTGTTTGACATACCATGAAAATCTGTGTCATAGCAGAACAAAAATAGCTGTCTTTCACATTCAGCAGTGAGTTGCTGATTCCAAAGACAGAGAAAATGCAGTTCAACAGTAGAGAATTCTTTTTAAATAAGTGTTTTGTTTATATTAAATGAAGTTATATATTTAAATTAAATAGAGCAAAATAAACGGTCACCCAGTATTTCAAACCTTTCCCCTGCCAGTTCCTTCCACAGTTACCACACGGCATTTATACACAAAGCCTCCTTTACAGCTGAGCTTGTTTACTGCTATGATTTACCACGGGTTCTACATTAAAAGAAACTTTTTCCATCTGCTAACCTGCACTACAGAGAGCGCTATAGCACTTTATGGTCACTAAATATAGAGTCTGTCATTTGCCTATGGTTTTGAATTCTGCCAAACAGGACTTTATCAAGATTTCAGCTGCTTCATAGGTTTCCACCTTAGATGGCTTAAAGCTGTAAGTAAAGTAAGAATTATTAATACACTCAACAGGTTCTATGTGCACTACAAGGACAAGACATAAAATTGACCATTTTCTGCAAATACTCCTATTATCTACACAGGCTAGGGTAAAAAATTGCTAACTGTTTGAAAGAGTATCTGATTGCAATTCATTTGATTTAGATGCCAAAATGCTCTGTTCAAAGCAACAAAAACCTAAATAGTCTAAAGCCAGCAGAGCACAACTGATCTCTGGTGAGGTTCTAGCATGAATATTGCACCACACTGAACCCCTTCTCCCTTTCACATTATCACATGTTGCAGTTCACTACAGTATTAAGTAACAACTGCTTGTTTATTTTCTTTAAAAGCACACACAGACCTGGATGCTGCATCTTGGAAGGAGATTTATTCATAGGTGAAGCTACCTGCAGGAATATTCTCCGCCGCCAGGAGATGCGGCGAGGTGTGAGCGTGGCCCCCACAGCATTTAGAGATTCACTGCTGCAGAAGGTTGATGTTCTTTTCTTTCCTTCCCCATCACTGAAGGAAAGAAAAAGCAGATGGGGTATTTAAAGTCAGTATTCCTTGTAGGGGAAAAAAAACTGTCTTTATTAAGTCTGTCTAATGTATAACCAAACCTGCAGGAGCATTTGCAGGGAAGCTTAAGAAGGCAAAGCGTGCTGTGTGTGAGCTTCACCTTGAATACTGAAGTGCCCAATTGTTTTCTTGTAGCACAGTGCTGTGAAGTTTGCACTATGTACCACCAGGAAGCATTCATAGCATTCATACAGGGCTCAGCTGGAAGCTCACAAAAAAGCTTAGCTTTTGGAGAAGCTAAGACAGAAACATGGTAATGCTTAGCCCCTAACTTTGACAGCAATGGGTTTTGTTTTGCCATACATCAGTCTTCTGGGAGTGATCTGATGTAACACCCCTAAAAGCAGAGATGGTGCTCCAGTGAAGCACAACACTCCATTTAGTGCCATTTTAAATGTCATGCTGAGCTCACAGGTGAATATTTCATTGGAGACAATGTTCTGCCTTCTCATATAGTCTCCTAAGCTTCAAGAAGTGGATGCTTCACTTGGATAAATGGGGACAGATGTCCTTGTGTTTCACCAGCATCTCCAGCTGTAGGAACAGAACCCCTGCAAACAGAGGGCAGTTCTTCTCCCCAGCTGCCATGTAGAAATATAACTACACATTAATTTTAATAGTATCTTATGCTGCTGGAAGAAGCAAGGAGAGGATACAGGAAAGCTTTACTGGGAGGACACACCAAGCATACCCTTCTACTGACTACTGCCAGAGGAAAAGACATATAGCTTTCATAAGTACTTGATGCACTTTCAGAAGTATTGCAGAATTTTGCCTTTGCAGTAGTAAATTAGGTGCACAGATATCATATACCAATGGGTACATTGATTATCTGCCACAAATCCTTCCATGTCTCATCAACAGCCCAAGGCACAATTACAAGCTTTTAGGAAGAGAGCATCAAACAGGGAACTGTTTCTGCAGCTTCACCATCATCACAGGGAAAACTGCTGTATCAAAACAGTAGCTACGCTTAAACCTTCATCCTGTAACAAATTTCCGTGTTATACTGCAAGGATCCTAAAAAGTTAGATGAAAGAAAAGCCCAGGATGTTCATTATGTTTTTAGTGGGAAGGCACTTGGAGATGATTGCAGTTTGCCAGCTGCAGTCCATCCCTCCACATCTGCCGTGCACAGAAGAGCAAGGGAGGACTACAAAGCTTCAGCTACATCACTCTACCAGCTACACTATCTTAATCAGCACTTCATAACTAATAGTCTGTGCTGAATGCATGTGCTGAATTCACCAAGCTAGAGATGGCCTTTTTGGTGACCAAAGTTGTCACTACGCTAATGATGTAAAACAGCTCCCTGATATTTGTAAGCCAGAGGGACCAACTGGACTCACTATCATACCAAGGTATCAGACCCTCCTTCCACATCCTGGCAGAGAAACAACCATGGCTTGAAATTCACCTACCCAGCACAAGGCACCACCCCTGCTCTCCTCTAAGAACAGCACTACTAGCTGGGTGCCCTGAATGACATGAAGTCTGAATTGTTCTCCACTCCTGCTTTAGCTTCTATAGTGCCCCAGTTCCCTATAGCATCACAGTATCGGTAGGAGGTCTCAGTAGATCCCCATGTGGCATTCAGCTAAAGAGCAACTGTGACAACCTTCTTTGCCTAACTCTCCAAGTATCTCTGATGATTGGTAACCACTGCTCGTGGCAGCCAAACACAGACTACATAGACTGTAACACACTAATTCTGAACCTATAGATGCTGTTTTTCAAAGGTATTTCAGTTCAAGACTTCTTGGAAATGGGATACTGAGTTTGGATATATATGTTATATATATATATATGTTATAGAAACTTATGTTTCTATAAATAACTGTAACAGAACTACTTCTTACTATTACGAGTCTTACATACCATCTCATGTTATAACACAAAAACTGAGTCATTCCAGGGCTTACTAAACAAGCGCTACGTAACAAGGGAATGAAAAGTTCTTTTCTACTGCTATGTACAAAAATCTACATTCAGCTGCTGTACCTGTAGACAGTCCTAGGAACAGTGTTCAATTTACAGTAGCAAAATTCACAGAAAAGTCAGAATAAGAACGTGGCTGTTTTAGGGTATGAAACTAAGCTGTTTACACCATTTGAGTCACGGAGTTTACATTGGGATGAACTAATCCCGTACGCTACCTCATGAAGCATGCAAATCATACAATTCTGAGGACCTCTATTTCTGTTGCTAAATCCTCCCTTCACAAAAATCCCCTGTCATTTTAAGCAATTAATATTAATCACCTCCTCTTTCAAAGAGCTGTCCAATAAGTGATTAAAGGAAAACTTTTGCAAGTCTCACAAACACACTTCGTCATATTAAACCAGGAAAATACCAAGATTTAGGAAGGGAAGGGTAGAAAGGGAGCAAAGAAAGTTTCCTCATTTCAAGACACACAACTCCTAGCTTAATACCAGATCTGAAGGTGTGAAAAAGTACCCTACAGAGCAAAAGCAGGAAGAAGTCAGAGTAAAATGGTAGTGTCTCCTACCCTAACGAAAAGATTCAGGAGGTTGGTGCAAAAAACCAGTTTCTCTAAACAGGGTGGGGATAAAGAAAAAAAATTAGCTATCAGCTCCCGGCAAAATGAAGAGGTTTATTAATGTGAGTGGAGAGACTAAGAGCCAAAGCATCTCCAGAACAAGAAAAACAACTTTTTAAATAGAGTTCAGTCATTGCTACTGAAAAGCAGAGCAGCGTTTTCACTACCACCTAAGCAGACATCTACATGGGAAACATGCTGCAAGGTCACTTAGCAGAAGAATCTCTGGAAAAAAGTATCAATGTAATACTCTGTATTTAAGACACTTGCATCACAATTCAGTTTGGAGAAAAATGGTTCTCTGTAGGGCTACTTACCCTACACTTTTGACCCAATATAGAAACCAAAACACATGTAACAGCTTGTATACAATAAAAAATGAAGAGCTGTAAATTCAATATAATGCCTCAAATATTTCAGTCTGTATTTTCATCCCTAAGCTGTTCCAAGCAATAACCCAAGTATTCAAGAGCAGAGAGTACTGATCATCTAAGGTTTTATCTCAGGTAACTGCAACTCAGTTTCACCCATTCACTACTCTATCAGATAATGCATAGTATGAAGATGAGACAGCTACTTCAGGGGAAGAAAAAAAAAAGAAAATAAATAAAAAATCTAAAAAAATTGGTCAGATTAAATATATGCTTATTCCTTGGTTTTAATTATCTTAATCTCTTCTCAGAACTGTTCTTTAAAATGCTCTCAAAGACTGATATTTCAAAAAAACACAGTTACCCCATTTCTTGTGAACTCTTTACATAATACTTACCTGAATTATTTTGCACTTGAGTCCATGAAAGCCAAATGGCTTGTGAATAAATGTTCTTGCTCATGCCAAGACTTGTATTTTTCCTCATTTTGCTTTCATTTCAACTTCTCTTCTTGATTGCTCTAAGTAGCAATTGAATCAATGCAATTGATTTGGAGGCTGAGATGGTACAAAATCCCCCAGATCAAGTACAGAATTCAACTTTCCAGCACTGAAGCTGGCAGAAGCCTATATGTAAGACTAATACATGAAGCATTCCTCCCATCTGGGAAGAAGAAAAACCAGTTTCTATCAGTTTACACCTCTCTATTGGTTCTCACTCCTGTCATATATTTTTATTCTGAATAATTGCTTTCTGCTATTTTGTTTAAAGAATATTCTCAAGTATTTTACTTCCTTCATGAGACATGAAGTTGTTTTAAAAAAAGGAATCTGTTCAAACTCAAATTCAGCTTAAATTATCCTTGCACAGCAACACAATGAACAGAGAAATTGTGGGCTAGTCAAACCTACACTGAAGGTTGTTCCATTTTTGATAGTGCTGCTTTTATGTTTATATTTCAAAAACCTTGTTTATCCCTATTTTGACCAGACTTTTTTTTTAATCCTTATCTGCGATTCTGTTCAATATTGAATGCTGCACAACACACCTGTCAAAAGTCAAGATTATGTGAAGACCATTTCCATCCTAGCCTTCTCTCCAGAGAAATGTATTGACAATGCCATAAAAACATTGTGAAGGCACCTATAAATATTGATGCCAAAAATTACTATACTGTTCATTCCTTAAATAATGGAACTGTATGGGTAGCTGTAACTAAATGATCTTTATGGTCCCTTCCAACCCAAACCATTCTGTGATTCAATTAAAAAAAACAACCAAAAAAACCCAAAAAAACTCCCCAAAAAACCACAAACAAAAAAACCCACCAAATGAAAACAAACAACAACCAAAATAACCCAACAAAAAATTCCATGCCATTCTGTAACATTGTCTTTGCACAGGCCCATCTGACCGCCACAATTCAAAAATCTCTCTAAAATGAATTCCAACTGAAACTGTCTCTGCTCCTCACACTGAAGTTTGCCAGAACACCAAGAAAAGCTGCCTGCTGCATCATGTGAAATCTCAAAGCTATATGACAAAGAAGTGAGACTCTATAGAATTTTTCTCCAGTTCAACAGGAATTCCACACTTCATGAATGTGTAGTAACCAGGATTATTCTGGAAAATGTACTGAAGTTTTAATTAGGGTTCCTAACAGTCAAAAAGTTTGTAGTCTGCAGATTGCAAAGCACTGACACACTGTGCTTAATTCCAACCTATCATACACTCACTCACATGAGAATGCTAAGAACACCTCACACTGATCCCACTGAGATAGATGGTGGTCCTCTCTGAGATAAAGAACCAAAGGAAAAAAAACCCAACAAACCAAAGAAGAAAAAATGCACTGTAAAAAAATTAGAATTTCCTCTTATTCCTAAACCGGATAGCATAACATACATTTGCAAGTTTTGGCCACTGTCAGTTGCACAATGTATTTCATTCTCCATTAGCCACTTGAAGGGATGGATTACCTCAGTTACCCTTATCACATCAGCATTATTCACTCAGGACTTCTTTCTGACTATAACTGTTGTATTCCCTTTACAAAACCAGCTAGATGCTATCAGTGCACTCTTGCTACTGCAATTTCCTCACCATGACAGTTCAGGCCCAGTTGCTCCCAGCCAGACCTATAGCTAATGAGATCCCATTTTCACAAGAGTCTTCGTACTAATTAAAGATCAAATGATATCAGAAATGTGTATACTGTAAAACCTAAGTAGAAACATGGTGGTCTTCTGGGAATTACTCCTTGAAGATCTCCCCACCTTAAGAGTTCAAAACTCCACTGTAATGAAACACAGTGCCTTGACCTGCCTGCATGACCAATTCCAAAAACAGTATCTCATAAATTTCAGTTTGGAATTATATGGCATTAGAGTTTTCATACAACACTCAATCATTCATTCCTCAAATCCAGAAAGCTGGGTTTAATGGTGTCCACTGCCTGTACAAACTGAGCTGGGCATTGGTTCAGCTTGGACCAAGTCTGCTATCTAAAAGGAACACAGAAACAAAACTGGACTGGAACTCAAATTAGAGGTAATCTGTAAGAGACAGGATTGGGGTCTTTTTGCCAGTTTTCATTCCTTTGCTTCTTCCCAAATCCTCTTCAACTGGAAGTTATTTGTTAATTCTCTCTAAATATCTCACAGTTAGTATCACCCAGTTAACTTGATGTTTCCCCTTCCTCATGCACAGGCATCCCCATTAGTACTGTACACTCTTCACATTGTTCTTTTCTTATTTTCACATGCCAGTGATCATGGCAACACATGCTGGTTTGCATTCAGCAGAGAAAGCATTAAATTGGCATTAACACTCCTAAAATCCATTGCATTTCACGTGACAAACCAATGCAGCAGATTTGCAACACTACAACAGAAATAGGTGAGAGCTACTAGATGCCAGCATAGAAGCCTCTATTTCTAACAGGCTTTTTTATCCAAAAGCCTGTTTGCCCATTTGCATCACGAAGATCTGTTAGAAATGCAGGAGCACAAGGCAGAGTGGGAGAGATGCCATGTGCTGCATTCCACTGGGAATCCTGCTGTTAAGCTGGTGGCACTGGAGAACTAGGCAGGAGACAATGCTCTCACCTCTTGGAGAGGTCACTTTCTGACTGCTGGAGCAACCTTCCTGAGCCCTGGTAAAAGGTTTTCAGGAAAGAAGGGGCAGAGAGAGAGGAGGGGAGACCAGGTGACGCAGATTCACTCTCACTGAGAGCGCGCCGAACCCCGACCACAGGACTGTGCAGGCAACAAGAGAACACAGCAGATGGGTCAGCATGGATTTGGATAAAACAACAAAACCACCAGATTAGAGACACTGCCCAAATAACTCATCTTGGCTTACATTAACCTTGTTTCCCAGAAGATAAAATGTACCGTGTGCACACCTGGACAGCTTCCTTGGGGATATTGATTTTGCTGTTACAGCTGATTTCTATTAAAAAACTTTTCAATGACACTGCAGAACAGGGAGACCACCTTATTTCTTTAGCTTTATTTATTCTCAAAGTAAAGTCAGAAAAAAGAATCTCTTAAATATTCAGAAAACATCCTTAGAAACCTTCTTCCAATAATATGAACCACATTGTTTCTTCTCTTTCAGTTTTCTTTTGCTTTTGTAAACAACACATTAGGAAGCAGAGATTATTTAAATGCAGTCTTTCTGGATACATTTTTGTGAAGTAATTCAATTAAGAAAGGTAGTCCTACTACACAGTTAAACATTACTGAGTAGTAGTGACATGTATTGGAGGGGACATAAAAATTAATTCAGTTTCTTTTGCTTAACATTTATGACTAATCCTCTAAAGGAAAGTATGAAAAATCCCAGCCTAGAACCACACTGCTGCAAACTGTTTTGACTAAAAGTCTGCTGATGCCACTTAATCAGCGACTTCTTACCAGTTTTTACAAAGAAATGTAGTCAGCAAATCCTTCACTTTGAACCGTCAGGGTTTCCTGTTTGCATACAACATGGTCAGTGGGAAAAAAGTTTATCTCAGTAAAAAACATTATTTATCTCTTTAGAAACACAATGTAACAAAGGCTAGCCTCTTACCCTTCATTCCCTTCCATTCTCTCAAAACAATAAAATTTTTTGCCTATTCCTACTAGCTGGTGCAGCATTCACACTGATATTTTACTGTAGACATCAAACAGGTGACAAATTACTATTTAGAGCCATTTTTAGAACGAATCCACAAAAAGCAGAATTACAGTCAAGCACTGAAGCAGACAATAGATTGGAGAATGTGATCCTCCAACAGAAAAAAATCAGCTCATTTAGACCTGTTTTGTAAAGGGTTTGGAGTTTGTACAGTCACTTACTGCAGGTAGCCAGCATAGAGGAGGAAAAGAAGGTACAACGAAAGAGGCCCACAACGAACTGTGGGGACCTCTTCTGCTGAGTGAAGGAACTCCTGAAGAACTGTGTGCCATATGTTAATAGCTGGAGAGTCTCCAAAAAGGAAGGAGAAAGAAGTTACAGAGGGAAGCTACAGAGAAAAGCTACAGAGGGAACCTCTGGAGAAGGGCAAACAGGGAAATCACATGCCTCAGAGTTCAATGGATGTGTTTAATGCTTATGTCCTTTTGCAAGACTCCTCACCAGTTTTAATCCTGAACATACTCTCTGTGAGCTTTGACTAACACAGCTACAGACACTTGAAGCTGTTAGTGCCTTTTTCATCTTGGCATAAAAGTTTCAGGCTGCCATCTCTGCCTGTTTAAAGTGCTGAGGGCCTCTTCTCCAGAGGGTCTGACTACCAAGACTGCCAAAAAGGCTCAGCTCAGAGGTGACAAATAAATAAATTAACAGATTGGTGCTGGCATCCAGCCGAATCATCAACTTGATGGATTGATGCCTCCCCTGAACCGCTAATTCAGGGACTATTGAGTTACTGCAAAGTACCAAACTACTCAGAGGCAGAGAAGACAGGCTGAAAGTAAATAAATAAATGAGCAAACCAACCCCGGAGAAGAGCAGAAACCAACCTGAACTAAGCTCCTTAAGTACTTTGCCAGAAGCAGGGCTGTTGCAGCCCCCGCAGGGAGGGCCGCGGGCGCGGCCGGAGCACCGGGGCAGCAGGGGACCGCGGGCGGGTGGCACGGCACGCCCTGACTCACCTGGCCGCCTCCACACAGTTCTGCCGCAGCAGCGGGGACCGGGCGCTCTGGGACCTCCCGTTCTGGAAGGTTATCCTCCGTCTGGCACTGGAGGGCGGGTGGCTGAAGGTGTGTGCGCGCCTCCTGAACTGCGGTGAGTCCGAGCCTTCCTCAGGAAACGTCTGCCAGGCCGAGGACACGGGGGACGCTGGAGGAGTAGCTGGCGGGGAATCGCCCGGCGAAGTGTCCTGAAAGGAAGCGCTGGCGGAGTAAGGCCTGAGGTTCTGTGCCCTACGGGAACTCTCACTTAATCCACGGGCAGCCAGCACCGGGGCACCAAAGCCTCTCCCCCTTCTGGGTCATGGCCTATTGTATGCTAATTATCACCCAAACCAGACATCCTTTGGTAGTTCACTCCAAACCAGCAGCGCCCTTCTTCCAAAAAGGGAACGTGGAGGGAGGAATAAAAATGTATATGCAACACGAACAACATACTAATTACTCCAGGCATCCTCTCACAGGGATTGGCATTCCAGCTACCAGACTTCTGTCTCTTTCAGGAAAACACAGGAATGGAAAAGACTAGGGAAACTGCTTTTAGCTAGTTTCCTCGACATATCGTGAGCATACTTCCTGTACCGTCACAGTGACATCCTGGAAGAGAGACTGTTATTACACAGCCAGTTTATGAGTAACTGTAGCAGGAAAACCAGATCAGAATCTTCACCTCCTGGGAAAACCAGTAACCAACCCTCATGTGAGGTAAAACTTTAAAAACAGGAAATAAAAAGAAAGTGAACAGAGTTCCGCCCTCTTGCTACCATACAGCGTCCCCAACAGCTGGGCTTAGGTCAAAAAATTCTTACTTCCCTAAAGCAACTGTTACTTACCGAAAGGATTCTTCACCTTCAGAGCACTTCCTTTTGTTGAGACATGACCTTATTTAATTACTTCAGTAAAACAAGGCAGAAACCAGAAATTCCTTGCTTTTTCTAAAAGCAAGGGAAGTGTAGGAAAAAAGCACTGGCAATCAGATTAAAGCCGAAGCTTCAAGTCAACGTAAACCCTCTGCCTCCCAGTGGAAACATGTTTGATGTTTGTAAGTTGATGTGCTTTGTTCTACTTCCTTCAAATTAAAGCAGAGTGCCGTATTGACACTCCACTGAGAGCCGTGTATGAAAACGCCAGTTTAAAATAAGCTCCTTACGTACTCTGTCAGAAGCCAGGCTGCTGCAGCGCTCAAAGCTGTCCACACTGCCCAGGCGGCCTCGCATTCTGTTGGCTCCCTGCGAGAAAAAAAGGCAAGCAAGTTAATCTGGTCTTTTTCCTCTTTTTCTGAAGGTGGCAAAGATGGCAACACCTGCGCAGGTGAACACAGAACAGTTCAGGCATGTGACATGTCTGACATTAAGACCACAGATCACGGGTCAAGCACTGGACTTTACAAAAAGTCACATCTTTAGCTGGCCAAACTGCATCTTCTCCCACATTGCTCCCAGGAGTTTTAAACCTGCAGCTCTATTGTTTGAGACAAGTGAGTATTTTCTGACACGACTGAGGCAAAGTAGCAAAGTCAGCTAAAACAGCGGACTTCAGTACTGTGCATGCACTGCTCCTGATGGATGCATCTGACACACTACAGTCCCATGAGATACAGGTTATCAATATCTAAACATTTCAGACAAATTAAGTTCACCTGAGCAAAAGGAGTAAAAGTACTAAAAACTGGGAAAAAATGCTTTCTTGGCAGCAAATCCAGCCAAATACCACCAGACAAGAAAAGACTTTTCATTTACAATGCAGATAGACCTGATGCAAATTTGCTAGAAATTTAAGTTAAAGGATCTTTGCTGAATTTGTTAACAGTCCTTTGGTTTCACAAGAAAAGGCAATAGATCCACAACACTTTTGACTACCTTCCACTCCTAATGTTGACTCCCTGGTGATGTTTGCTGTTGGACACTTCTGACTGCTGAAGCAAGTCGCTTTCCGTACTTTATCAGGAGAAAAACAGCCTAGGTTTTAGGAAAACTACAGACAGAGCTCCTCTTGGTATGCTTGCAAGTCCAGGGGAAGTTTTGTCAACATCATCAGAATTTATTTAGCCTACTTTTTCCTGGTAAGAGTTATTTTCACGACTTAGAGAGCCCTTTAAGTACATTATCCCACTGAAGCGCATTACCAATAACTACTCCGCCTGAAGAATCTCTTCACTGAATCTCCCAAAAAACCAAGAGCAAAGTGTAAGTTGGACGTTTCTCACTACATTTGAAAGCACACATTTTGGCACTGTAAAAAAGACTTTTTGGTTAAGAAAGAACAACAAAAGAGGTCAGTGCAGCATGGACTGAACCAAATCTGTTCAAGAGGTCAAAAAAAGGTTATATTTATTTTTCTAAAGTACCTCATTAGGAAGCCTGTTTTTGGTTCAAACCTCACGAAAATAAGATCAGTCCAGCAAAACAAACAAGTGAAGAAGTGACATTCCTCTGGGACTATGTGAAGCCAGGGCACAGAAACCAGCATGTTTCCTAAGGCAAGTAGTGAGTGGCTTAAAATGTCACTTGATGCTATTTACCTAGCTAAGAAGCCATCCACTTAAAGTGTTCCTAGATACTGGTTACTACATGCTTCTTTCTTTCTAACTTTCCTAAGATTGAGGCTAAGATTCTCCCCAGCTTACACTTACTTTTATTTCTAAAATTTCATTTATAAAAGATGCTTGAGGCCACCTTAAAAAAAACAAAACAACAAAACAAAACAACACTAAAGGAAGTTCTTTCTTGGTCTCTTTGTTACTAAATGTACTTTAAAATAAAGATGGCAACTTATGCATAATTAGCCCTATTACATTAATACCATCTACATCTGTCTTAAGGAGGGTAAAACCCACTATACCAATAGATATTTATTTAGTGCTTAAATACGTTTAGGAATTAACCATGATCAATCAGGCTCGTTGTAATATCCTGATGAAGAATAAAAACTACTGAAACAGTCATTGTGTATCACGTGTACGCACGTAGCACACAGCACAGCTGCACAGAGACACTTGTATGTACCTGCTTTAAACAAATAGTTAGCTCAACAAATGGCTGAGCTGCACTCCAAGTAATTTTTCTTGGTCTTGCATTGTGTAACGTTTAGGTGGATCTGCAAGGATGAACCCCTATGTGCTGCAACACTGCAACATGCTGCTGTTCCTGATCTCTTTTACTATCAAAGATGTAAAGATGAGACAACCTTTCTCACAATCGCAAATCTGCTTCACAAAGAGCAAACTTGAAATTCAGATTCAGGTGCCCCCTTCTCTTGAACTCAGTCATGGGCTATGGTAGATCCTTATAATATGCAGCATGTGTGAGTGGCCCTGGTGAGAAGAAACATACTATACCAAAAATCCCCTAACATCTATTTATAAGAAATTTCCTTTCAGAGACTTTTCAATTCAAGCAGTATATTTCATCCAAACGATTTTTCTTTGACATGACTGGAGTGCCAGCATGGCTGTAAAAGCTTTACTGAATTATTTCAGTGATGACTTCTTTCACAGCCACCACAGGGTTAGTGACCCACCACCAGAGCTAGATCACTTGCCAGTCACATGTCCCTTAGATGTGGAAAAGAAACCAGACTCACTAAAGGCATGACTGTAGCTGTCACCATTTGATGATACTTCAAATTGCTGAAATTACCCAGATCTTCGGACTGCCATCACTCATCACTCTTTTGCATACAGTCTCTCCCTCTTTCTCTCTCTCCATATTCAGACCAAGTCCGTAGTTTGTAAACTCTGCTACACAACAGAGGTCAAATTTGACCAGGAGACTTTTACTGGTAGGTTCAGTCCTAGATCAAATTGACACCTACATGTAAGTTCTAAGGATTCTCTCTGGCTAAGACTACTCTGTTTCCCTTTATAGGGAACATCCTACGTCTGTAAGTTACTTATGGCACGTCCATGTAAGCTGCAGGACAAGTGCAACTTAAGGCTTGATTTAGCATGGTGCTTTTAAAGTTACTAGCAGAAGGAACTTAATGTCCCTGGTCCAAATTATCCCATACTCACAGCTCACCACATTTGCTCTGTACTGACACACTGGATCCCAGGCATACAGCCTTCTTCAGATACTTCTCTATATACCTCTTCTCTGACTCACCCTTCTGAGCAGGGGACACTAAGCAGAACTTGCCATTCAGACTTCTTTACTAAAAGACTACTTAATGTAAGAGAGTGTCAGTGATGATCTGCCATTTCACATCATATCTGGCTAGGAACATTAAAATGAAGATCAACTCAATTATTAAGACTACTGGGGTTTTTTCCCTGCAAAAGGAACTTTGTTACTAGTTTCTAAAGATTCTTAGTGCCTAATACGAGCAATTGTAGCTATGAGCTGGAAGGTATTACTTCTCAGAACAGAGAGATTTCCCATATATGCAGGCACATTTATTCACACTTTGCAAAACCAGTAACACGTCTCTTTATGGGATCATGCAACCATCCTGATTAAATTTTATTCTGAAGCAATATATCTGACAATACTCAACTAGCTCACTGGCCACCTACAATGAATGTTCATTTTTCAGAAATTTGGTTTTTTCCTCTCAGTATGTGTGGCCTTACTGTAAACTTTCTAGTACAGTTCAGTCACAATCAGCTGTAACTCTCAGGTTTTACAACGGGCATATTGCTTCATTAAGCATTTATCAGACTGAGGACAAAACAAAACAAAAATCTGATAGGTCTTTACTGTCAAGGGTATCTGGGACAGCTGATGATAATGAGTTGCCAAACTTACCCTTGAGAAGATGTTTTCCAGAGAGCTAGTCAAGGATTTCTTGGCCTTGTTTTTCAGAATGTCAAGTTTAAACCTGCCACCACTGGTGGTGCTTTCTGGAATTGCACTGTTAGAAATGACCTGCTGAAATGAGCAAGGACACTGTTCAGCTTTGGCAATTCTTTTTTTTAATTGTGAAGACTATTTCCAAAGACTGAAGCTGAAGCAAATTACATAAGAAACAAAATACCCTTGGCCTTATTAAAAAAAACCACCACAAACACTCTACTGTCCTTCCAAACAAAAAGCCTCAAACGAAAAACCAAAACAATCTCCCAAGGAAACAAGCAAACCCACAGATAAAGGCACATTCCATTCCCAAAGACTATGTTGTAAAAGTGTACCAATTCAACAACACTGTTGCCCATTTCCTTTACAGGATAAGTTCATAGTTTAAAATGACACCAATGCCCTCTTCATTCCTATTCTCTCTAGATATTATTGCTTGGGAGTGGGGATCAAAGGGGAAAGAAAAAGAAGTTATCCTCACATTATAAGGAAATATAGACATAAAATTAATTGGTTGTCTTTCTTCCTGTCATGTCCCCTCAACTTAAAAAACCCAAGCAAGTCACTATAAATTAAATCAGATTTCTTTTCCTGTACAGTCCTTTCTTAACTACAATACCCAGCTTTAGCTACTTATGAAGAAATCTAGCAGTGGTCCTACTAGAAATTAAGACAGCATTTTAACAGGGTGGGAAGAGGGAGAAGAATAATAGTAAGCCAAGCTTTACCGATGGTGCTTCACCAATGTGAATGTGTGTTTTCTGCTTAGTCTCACAGAGCTGACGGAGATGTAAGATCACAAGTTCATTTTCTTCCTGGTCATTGTCAGGCTTCATTTTCTGTCAGTAACAGCAAAGAAAGGAGTTTGTCTTTCAAACCATGATTTGCCTATTTTTCCTTCCTATGTAGATATTACTTGAAATTAATATACTGGTACACCAAACGCCACGGTGCACTGCTATTATGTCAAATTCTGTCTGTGTGCCTTCACACTCCTCAGCAAGATAGAACAAAAACTGAAAAATGTTGCTGGCTGTAGAGAGAAGGGAACCTTACACTCATACATTTCGTTTTCTAAGATTGTCTGTTACTGTACAGCTTTCTAAGTAGCATAATTCTCTATTCTTCAGGAATCCAGAGCACAGCACAGCCTTTGGAAGCCTAAATCATTGTATACTTCATCCATCAGAGCACATCTCCTTACACCAGAATGTTGTGCCAAAGTAAGTCAAAAAAGACAAATTCTGAAAATGTTCTGCAGGACATGTTCCTGATACCTGCATGTCTCTCCTGCTCTCAGCCTACTCTCACATCACTTTCAAGCAGGGAAACGTGTTTACAGATGAAAAACTAAGCTCAGAACAAAAAAATACACTCTACATAAGAACAGAGGGTATCTCAGCAAATTTGGGAAACAAAACTTTTCCAATAGCAGTGTATCACACGTGAGGTTAAGTTGGAGCATGTTACTTCAATATGATGTTTGGTGGAAAAATAGTAAATTCTAAATCAACTACATAACAAACCAAACAAAACAAAAGTAAAAATACCTAGTCCATTTTATCATGATTTTTTCAAATTAGGAAGAACAGCTTCTAAGGTATTACCTGAACACGTTCAAAAATGTCAGCTTGCTCATTATCAGTTAGTGATGACAGATGTCTCTGAATTACAAGTTTGGCCCTTGGTGGATACAGTCCTGGGAAAAGAAAGGACCGTTAAAGATTCCCAAATGATCCCTCAAAACACTGTTGAGCAAAACGACAGTAGAAGATATAAACTTGCATTTGAGTCTATACAAGTTAAATGTATGACAGTTGTATATCCGCTGTATACACGATACAAAATAATTGAGGTTTTGCTAAACCACATGGCTTTGTTTCCTTTCTTTAGCAGGAAAAAATATAACCAGCAGCAGCTAAGTGGCTGGCTCCTGTGTAAAAGGTTGCGCTCCCTACCCTACCAATGGCTCCTGTCCTAATGCCAAGAGATCACTGACAGCTGGAAGCCCGACAACTGCATGAGAGGAGGAGGAAAGGAACACAGCAGGATTATAATGGAAGAGATAATCAATGCATAGGATACTTGGGCGTTTTCAGATGCTTTTAACTGAAAAACTTAGATGTGTCTCTGCCCAAGGAAAGGATAGGGTAGAGGTCATACCAGAGACCTGAAGACACTTTTAAAAGCAAGAACAGCATAAAAGCTGTGAGAATAAAGGAAAGAATTTCTGATACTCAATAAAGTGCACGTTTTGCCACAGAGCTCATTCTAGGAAACTATGAAAAATGTCAGTGAAAACAAACCCCTCGAACCAGATATTTTTTCCCATCTAAGGTAGATACCATTCATAGAAAATTGCAATCAGAAGAGAGAAAATATTTTTTTCAAAATCATGCATCTTTAGGTTTGATTTTGCTAAACTTCTAGACTTAAAAAAAAAGGACACTAAAATAAGTTTTTCAGTCACTAAGAAGAAATTTTATGAAACTACTACAGTACTCTAGTTGTTGCCACAAGAGAGATTTTATTTTGATAGTGGGTATTTACCTTGCAAGCACCTGTGTTCAAGTTATTTACACTGCCTTATACAGCAGTCTCTATAGTTTATCATTTACAGAAAACTTTCCCAGCTAAGCTTTACCACTTCTGAATAGCTGTTGTTAAACCCGGAAACTGTAAGTCACAGCCTAACAAAATTTCACCCCACTAGGACTTTACACTTGGCTTTTCATCCACCAGAGGGAAGCAAGTAGCAACAGTGACTTTCAATGAATGGGAGAACGGCAAATATCAAGCACCATCATCACCACACCAGGAAGTACAAGACTATTTGCTTTTTGTAACACAATTGCTTTTTTTTTGCACACAATACTTTGCAAGGACACGTAGCAGAGTGACTATAAAAACAGGACCCTAACTTTTTAAAAAAAATTCTATCTTGTAAGACATTTTGCGTGTGTTCTGGCATACTTCACTTCCAGAGACACTACAAGTTTGTCCATTCATATCTGAAGTCAGGTAGTTGCCTTAACTTTCTTTATTAGATATTAATCTCCTAATTTAATAATTTATTTTCCCATAGTATAACTAGATTTTGAAGTGTGTGAGGGAATAAACACAAAGAAGGAAAAAATAACCCCACACAGGAAAGAAGGGACACACAGGAAAGAAAGATCCTTTTAGATCATGACTGTCTTTTTGTGAGTCATTGTGAAAGTATGCAACTTGAGAAAAAAAAAAAACCCAAACAAATGGAAGGTCAGCTGGTGGGTTTTACTGCTCTGCTTAAGAAAGGTATGATGATGAAAGAGTATGTATTTATAACAGAAGCTACACTATATTCTGTTGCAGTATCATTAGTGCTAACACTCTACCTAATTACAGAGAACGCAAAGTGACAGTAAGGATTGCACATTGGGATAGTTTTCCCTCTGTTCTTACATTGTCTAAGTCACTGCTCTAGAAAAATCAGCAAACCACAATCAGAAAGTAAACTCAGCTGCTACCTTCAATTCTTTCACAAAGTTTGTGTAATGAATGCATAGGGCAGGCCTCACACAGTTTAATCTGCGTCTTGGCACTTTGCAGAGCTGCAGCAGTGCTGAAGGCTTGTTTCAGGGTCAGCATTACCTCATCAACCTACATGAGAAGGAGGGAAAAGAGTATATAAACAAAAATGCATGCCATATACACAAAATTAGATTTATAAATCACACCTCAGAGAGGTTCTTCACAATTAAATAAAAAACTGAAACCATACAAACCCATTTGCTGTTTTCTAAAGAGATCAAGGTTGAATTCCCAGCTTTCTACCTTTTCTGTAGACACTCACTATCTTTAAGTTCAGACAGACAGAGTAATTTTGATGTCTAACTGCAGCTACCCAAGCTGACTGGGAAGGCACCCACTATTTTAAGACACTGCAAATGAGAATTTTTGGCTCGAATATACGCTGGCTAAGTAAAAAGCATTAATTTCTTCAGCTTTAACTTCCTCCTGTAAATTCCACATGCTCCCTCTTAACCTCTGTCCTCCCACCACTAAGCCATTTTAGCACCAACCCCCACAGACCCATCCCTGCTGCCAGACAGGAGCTTCCCACAGCAGTTCACTTTTCTCCCGGATACCAGACTGCCTGCCAGCTTCATTACAATCACTACATATCCCTAAGTACTGCTGGCCCGCCCTGATCTTTCCTCTGCTGCTTCCATAAGCACAGCAGTCCCACACATCAGCACTGGAAAAGCTCAACTTGTACCTAAGAAAGGTTGTGCTCACAGCATTTCTCCACATTCATTCAAATATGCTCTCAGACCTGGCATACAAAGCAGCTGACGTTCCCCTCTCTGTATTTCAGGGGAATACAGTGCTTACTAAAAGCTGTTTACTGAGTCCTAGCATTAGCAAGGAAAGAGGGTGACAGCAGCTTGAGAACAATTTTAGGAACAAAATCAGTATTCTACTTCAGAATCAGAACTTCGCTCTGCTTGTTACTTTTTTTTATAAGCAAGAAGAAAAAGCTGAAATATTTGAGACCAAAGTCATGCAGTTTAACATTAAAAATATACAGATTTTTTTGAGGGTCTGTCACCTGGGGAGGAAAAAAAAAAAAAAACTAGAAAAGAAATCTGAATGTAGAAATTTGAAGTAGTTTGTGTCCCAGTATGTCGAGGTTTGTTTTGTTTGCTTTAAACATTACAGTTTTAAGCATTACCAGTAATTTCTGGCTGCTTTCTCTTCTTAGCAATAAAGCAGGACATTGAACAGTGAATGTCCATCTTACCACAAGGACTGGTAAGTTTTTTTAATTTGGCTACAATCCCTCTGCAATGCATGATCCATGGAACAGTGCTAAGCATACAGATTATGACTACACTAAAATCATAAGAACTATAGCACAAACTGTAACTAGGCTTGGAGCAAATATACACAAGCCTCCCAACACAGCCTGCCTGGCAGTGGAGAATCTGGAAAGCTCTGCCCTGCCACAGTTAAAACGCCACCAGGATCCAAGTGACTGCATCTGAAAGTAGCTCAGGAATGTTTATTTCATATTGCAATGTAGGCATACCCACATGTATCAGTACTAGAATATGCAAAGAGATTAATAAAAACATGGGGGCATTATACACCACTTAAGCCTTCGAATTATGCATGGTCAGATTTATCAATAGGTCAAATGTAACATTTTCTGTTAGTACAATGAAAAAGCTGATTTCATAGCAAGCTCTCATCTTCACAAAAGTGCAGCCTCAGCTGCCATTGTACATCTAGAGCTGTTAGCTGTTTGAAGTTTTATTGATGTAAATCTATTCACTCTCAAGCTAGTCAATGGATTAACAAATAACATTTTCAACTAGCTAGAAAAGTGATTTTTACGTTTATCAGAGAAAAAGTTAGCAGCTGTTACCAGAGCCATCAGAAACAAACACGTTTCATAAGAGGAAACATCTTCTTTTAAAGTATCAGAGTTTGAAAATAAAAATGGAGTAGTCAAAATTATTTCCTGTATGCATCTCACGCTATTAAGCTACCTGTTATCTGTAAAATCAGTGGCATCTGGAACTTCAATTAATTGATACATACTTTATACAATGTCCAATGTACTTTTTTATAGTTGCACACATCCACAAATACTATGGTTTTCTTCTGTGATCAGATGCTGCTATTTTCTTCTCCTGAGGAACAAAACAGACTACAGGGAAAAAGCTAAAGCCAGACGTAGGCTTAAGATACATGTAGGATCAGCCAGCAGTTTAAACCCTATGTCTGGGTTTTGTCATCAGCTTTGTTACTGATTCAATACATGTCTTTATATGTTTAATGGGGAACCAAGTCTCTCAACAGTTAGAACTGGAAGAGTTACAGGCAAATACAGAGCCTGAATATGCTCCCAGTCCACATGCACAAACACACCCACATGGATTTATCTATTTGTTATTGACATGTGCATCAGCAGAGGAGCAGGATATGGCTGTGTATGAACGGAATGTACACATTTCCTACTGCAAATTTGCATATACACAGCTGATGTCTTGCATCTGAGCAGATGTGACCACTGAGGCTCAGCTGACACAGCAGAATAACAGAGACTCCTATTGTTCAGGAAATGCCTTGGAAATGCTCTGATGGAAAGGTTAGGATCATTAATAAATACTCACCAGAGACTCACTTGCACACTGGAACACATAGCAAACATACTGGCTTAACCCAGGTTCCACAGATTCCCGACAAATGAAACCAAAGTGATCAACGTGTTTTATACCCTAAAAAAGTTTAAAAACAGCATTAGATGACTGTTTTATAAAACAGTTTTAGTTTCCAAAAATTTGAGAAGCTATAAATGCATACTCCTAATGATCCATTTTACGAGTTGTATAGTTATTTTTTAAACTGCTTTTTGTATTTAAGTTATATAAAGATCTTTATACAATCAAAACCAGTTATACAGCAATAAATCTGGACCTGAATCTATTCCATTAGCAGAACTGTATTTTCAGGGAAGCAAACTAAAGACTGCTAGGTTGTATTTGGAACTGCCTTCACAGTGAAAATTTGGTGTTATAAGCCCATGCTAAAACACAGGATTGGAGAGGTATCAGGGTAGCAGCAGACCCTTGCTTTCCTGTAATACATGTTAGGAGGGAATGGGTGGCAACATACAGAATTCCAACAAAATTCTGAAATAAATTCTTTGAGACTGAGTTACATACCAGAAGTTTCAAGACTTAGTACACATTACTACTGACACTTTTTTTCAAGATCCTAGTATAACAGCTTGACAGGGAACGCTGCCTTACTAAAAACAGCACTCAGAGAAGATCAAAGACAGCTGCTTCCTAAGAAGCACTATATTCCCAGTCTCAATTCATGGAACATGACTCACTATTGTTAAAGCTTTTGCCAATGTTTTTATCATCTGAGTACGGTAATAGTAGATTTTCTCGAAATGAAAGCCTAATCCCTCAAATTCAAATACAACAAAAATCAGAACACGGCTGCTTGGATCCATCTCCAAAGAAAACACCTATATCATAAAACAGAGGAGGAGGCAAAGCAACTTGCCTGTCATTACAGAAAACACTAGACAAAACTGGAAATGCAGTACATGACAGACTGAACATATTGTCACTAAACACTGTTGTTTTTAAAAACAAAATTCCAAAGGTCACATTTGTGACACTTAAGAGGTGCAGAGGGTTGCCAGGATGACACAAATGGCATTAGTTGAACCATAGTCCAACTAATCTTGATTTCATTTTCTCATGATATGTGAAGTCTTCAAAAGCATGAATTAAAAAAGGTCAGACGTATACACATGTTGATCTATAGAATGGTGAAGCGTTGACCTCTGTTTTGCAAGAGAACATATTTATGTTTGGTGGTTTGGTGAGACACCAGTTCCCTCCTTGCTGACAGTGCCTGAATAAGTCTACTGCCGTCTTAACTTCTCAGTCACCACAGGAGAACATTTCAGGGGGGAGGCAGATGTGACACTTGCCCTACTGAAGTACAAATAGGACAGTATGTTCCTAAATCAACAGTACTTCCACCACATTTCTTTAAGACGGTGGCTTCAAGAGGTCATTACAAAAGAGCCAAGTTTTCTGTTGTTCTGGGTTCCCTCAAGGGGAATGCTGCAATAAGAAAACTTCTACAGCTATTTGATATCTGAGTTTAGACTGCACACACAGAGGTTTATCATCAATTATGTCTGCTGCTTGACAATTATAAGGAGTGTTGATAATTATTTGAATGCAGCAGCGTAACCATGCTTAAGCTATAGGATAAAAAAATACCTTTATTAGACTAGACCAAGAAGATCCAGAATGCAAACTGGCAATAATATCTCCTTTTCATTGTTTTAAAGCTTGGAAGGACAAATATTCGTAAGCCACAGTCCCACAATACATAGTAAATCACTACCCTATAAATCTGTAACAGAGGAGCCCTGGGGCTAGTGCCAAGTTCTTAAAGGAAGGACTGATGAGGTTTATGCAACCAATGCTTAGTCTTGAACACATTAATATTTTATTTCTATTGAACACAGAACCCCCTCGACTTCTCTAAAGTAACTGTTTCACATTAAAAAAAAAAATCCCCAAAGTATTGTGACTGCCTCTTTGAGTGATTCAATAATGCAAAGTAACAGAAGCTTTGCTCCAAATGAAAAGTGAAGAGGTGGAGTGAAAAACACCTCCGAAGCCCAACACACAGATTTACCTGACACTATTTACTGTATGAAGTTATTTTCCTGAAGGAAAGCGGGGTCTTGAAGGTCTTCCATGGTCTTATTGGTCACCATACTTTACAGTCAGCAGAAAAAAGGTTGTCCCCACCTAGGACTGTTTTGACTATTATAAGTATGTATATACAACCTAGGAGCCCAGTACCTAGGGCTGAAGTGTCATTTTTATTAGTTCAGTACACCCAAAAAGCAGAAGAAAACCAAAGTCGTCTGCAAATTCTGCTTTCTGTACCCCTGTTTAAAGAATGATTTTGATCTGTATTTATTATAAAGCTATTACTACACTGTTTGATTATACTGTCCCATTCTGTATTTGCATTGGCTTTTTTCTTCTACCAAAAGCAATACAAATTTTGTAGTTAAATGGTACAGTCAATTTAAGGAGCTGTACCTTTAGTTGGTAGCTCAAGACTACACTTGAGTTACAAATATTGCCTAATTCTTAATTTGTCTTAGCATTGGTAGCCCAGTCATGCAAGAGGAGACTTGTTATTAGCATTAAAATAAAAGCACATACAGGCCTAGAAAATGTCAAACGAGTACTTTAAACTAGAATAATCATGTTTAAAGAGGCCTGAAGTGATGAGGTGGGACATGGTAAATGAAAGGAGATAATAAAGTAAGACCTCAAACCAGAAAGTCTCTGTAGTAACTGGTGCTGAACAAGAGCAAGATGGAAAGGTGAACCTCTTAGCCTTGACATTTAACTTTACAAGAAATATTTATTTATTACTGAACATAGCTAGGTACACCTATTGCCATATTCTCTAGAAGAAATGATGCAGGTGAACTGCTGTTTTTCTGAAGGGTTAATTTGATGACAAATCAACCCTTCCATTCTGAAGGCTTTCAGGAGCTTATCTGCTCAGAAACAGTACACTCAGAGCATCATAAACAGAGATTAAACTGCTTCCAAAATCAGATCCAATACTCTCTCAAAGCAGAACAGTTTATACTTTGTTTGCTGACCAGTGATTGAAGTTGCTGCTATTACACAGCTCAGACTGGTTATTTTGTACTCATATTTTCTGAACTTTTCTGGGAAAAGAATTCTACATTTCTTTTTTTCTCCTGCCTATAGACCAGCAAGGCAACACAGCTGAAGAACAAATAAAATCTTTTTCTCCTGATGATCTACATATAGCTTCTTATTACTGCTTACCTGAGAACATGAGGAGATATCTTTAAAATTCTTTTCAAACACAACAGATTTGGTATCTGGACTGATGAGGTTAACTTCAAACCTTCCAACCTGAGGGGGAGAAAAATAAATCTAATTTATGACT
>WEKY01067851.1:0-15146 GCA_013390045.1 Picathartes gymnocephalus
AGATGAGTCCACTGAGGACTAACCATAAGACAAAACTTTCTTGCTGAGCATTATCTATGGACAGGTCTCATTCAGCCTCAGTGTTTAACATCTCCAACCTGCATGACAAGGTAGAGAAGATAGCAAAAACCATGCATGGGAGATCCTATCCGTGATAATCCTGAACAGATGTTGGCAATTACCTGTTAAAAATACTCAAAACTGAGCAATTGAGAGAATTGCTCAGATTCTCACTCGCAGATCTTTGAGGTTAGAAAGGCTTTTCCACCCACTCTGTTATGCACATCCACACTATAATATGAATCTAAACAAATTCTGTGGTGTAAACTTACAGGGATCTGTATTAAAACCTAATCACCAGCACTTACATGGAGTATCAGCTCAAAATGGGAATTCAGGAATGGAGGTCTTAAGAAAAAATATATATCTGGGTCTAGAGTTTTGTCCCTCATTCCAATACCACAGTAATGAAAATCAGGGAAATTACTGCGAGAGCAAAGTACTTTTCATTGGAAATGTGTGTCCAAATACAAGTTTTAAAGAATACTCAAAGATTTTCATTCATTAGGTCCTTGAAATCAGTATTTGTCTTAATTTTTAAGTCTTAAAGGATAATCTATTAGCAGAGAGTTGTGTGTTTTTTTAAAGTTTTCTCTAATTGTATTTCTATTGAGAAAGGTTTTTCTTTTTTTCCTTGGGAAACAAAGCTGAGCACAGCTTTACAGATCCTGTGAGATGGCAGTGGCTAATCAGAGAGAAAGCCAGAGTTTGTTTCCTAGATTCCTTTGATAGCAATTTGAAGACTTATCTTGGAGGGACATCCATCTCCAGGGGACACCTTTCACCTTACATCTTGTCTCAGGCTTGAGCCTCTTCAGAGCAGAGCCTGTCAATTTTTCTGAGTTATATTTATAAGAATTTTCTGCTCTCCCATATCAGAGGAGGAGCTGAAGCTTGTTTTACATCAAATGATAACATATGACTTAGTGGGGAAAAAGATTGAGTACTGAGATTCAAAAAATCCAGATTCAAATACACCAGAACCCTTCAGTGATATTAAACACTGAGTTGTTCCATTTGTTGGTTAATAAGAAAAAAAAAAAAAACCCAAAAAATAAAACACAAAGAGGAGTATTATTTATTAAAGTAATACATAATAACTCACATTCTTTTTTTTCATTCTGACTCAATATTTGATTAGGTTTTTTTTTGTTAACTGCATTTTTATACACAAGTCCCTAAATTATTTGGTGACATAACTGCACATAGATATGCTAATAGAATATCTGGCCTTTGATTTTGTTATCAAAATTACCTGTGCCCTGAATATGTTTAAATTACAAATGTGGAGAGCTACAAATTGCTGTAGCTGCCAGTGAAACACAGACAAGGTGGGGTTTTTTTAATATTAGCAGATAACTTCAGAGGAGTCAGTTAATCTTTCAGTTAGGCACATATATTTTAAAAGATATATTGGGCATGAATCTGTGGTTTATCTGGAGATCAGCCTGAGTTTTTAATGATAACGTAGGCTTATGCTGAGGTGAAATATTTTCCCCCAGTAGGCTTAAAAATGAAAAGAAGATGAACACGAATATCTTTAATGAGATTTTGGGGGCTAATTGCAATAGGGAGGAGAAGGTCGTTGTTATTTTTGCTTCCTCTTTCACGTCTCAAGTGAAAAACACCAAGCTGTATTCTCCTTCGGAAATATCTGAGCTTTCCCTCAATAAAATTGATCACTTTTCCATCAGGTACTTCTATTTGCACCAACATGCTTGGACGCACCGTGCTCAGTGAAATTGCTTACGGAAAGCCAGGGGCCAAGTCCTCCGTGGTGTGAGGCTTCTGTCCAGCAAAGCACTTAGAGGCTGCTTTTCAAAGGCATTCTGCTTCACTTGGAATCAATGAGCTTCTCTATCGACTCCAGAGGGAGTCAGTAAAGCTGACAATTAGTGCTTTTAAAAATCTCACCTACCTTTAATGTCTGGCTCTGAGTGCTCAAGCAGGCACAGGGATTTTTAGGGGGACAGAGGACTGAAAAAGATCTCCTAAACTCAAAGCCCGTTCCCCTGGCCTAAGGCTGCATTTAGTGCAGCTCAAGCATGGCATGGTATTTATTGCCTGACTTCTTCAAGCAGTCCCTCAAAGGTGGAGGTCCCAGGGTCGTCCTGAGAAGTCCAGGAACTGTTCCAGCAACTCATTGCTTTTGTCATTAGAAGATTTGTCCTGTGAGGATGGTTCAGATCCAGACCCAACAGCACAAATGTCAACATCTCCCAGCCAGCTTCCCTCTCACTGGAGAGCTGGTGCTCCGTTTGGATGCCATAGTGCCAATTTCTCCTGCTCCAAATGTCCATGCACCTGCAGGTCCTGTCTCTGAATCCAGTCTCCCTCTCTCTTGCTGTATTATCAGCTCCCTCTTTTCTACCCTGGAGCTGTGTAAGACATCAGGTCAGTGCCTTACCTCCTGTGGCAGCCCTCAACCTGCCAGAGGACCTTCATGGAACCCCTCCATTTTCCCTTTTCTGCACTGAACACACCCATTTCTTCCTGTTCTCCAGTTGCCCACGTATCGAGAGTATAACAAGCTTTGTACAGGTTCAGGTGCTTAGAAATAGGTAACATTTTCTCTATGGGAGCATTTTAAAACCTTTCACTTTCAGTGATTTGATTTACTAATTGGCGTCTTGCACGTTGCCTTGGCAACTGGATTCATTTGTTTTTCCCTCTAGATAGGAACCGTGGTCAGCAGCAGCAGAACAGCCCACTGAAGCCATTCATTTGTCTCCCATTAGCACCCCATTACCAGAGAATCCAAATCCCAGTGGGCTCAATAGGGACAACAGAGGGCCTTGAATCATGTTTTATCCTCATGGAAACCACTGATGGTTTTGATAAATACTAATTGAGATAATATAAATCCTGAGGTACAACCTCTCCATCAAAAGACCACCAAATGCAGGTCATCCCCATCATCATCATCACCAGGATTTTGTAAACTCCCCAAATAAAGAGAAGTTCCCCTTCTCTTTCTGGAACAGGCATGTACACCCCGGACATCTCACACGAAACGACAGGATACCGGGGAAAGGTGACCTCATAGAAAATTGGGCCAAGGCACTTTGGGGCCTGATCCAGCTCCCATTTAAGTTAGTGTGAGACTAAAATCTATAAATAGTGCTGTGAATGTTATCCAGTGCCTCAGTGATAGCCAGAACAGAGCTCGGAGAACAGGAATTGAGACTGTGTGGAGGAGACTGACCCTCGTTCACTGCTTCAGTCTCGCTGAAGTCCTGCTGCAGAGAGATAAATGTCACCCTTTTGGTGGGTAAATCACTTAACCCAAGAAGTTACTATCCCAGAGGTGAGAAAAGTATGGCATATTTGTGTTTTCCTTGGAGAATGGCCTTTTCCATGCAAAGCCAGCCTGTGGGAATGCTGACACTGATTCAAGTTTGACAACACGTTGTTAAACCCTTTGCTGCCCCATGTCTCAGTAACTAAAGCCAAAATACACTCATCAAGGGTGAGCCCTTCTCTCCCTACACACACGTGACTCATGCAGACATTTACAGGACACGGGTGTATCCTCAGGGAAAGGAATGGGCTCAGTGAGCACAGCCCTGCTGCAAGTCACACTCTCTTTTATTTTTGTGTGGTTTTTTGTTTTTCTTTTTCTCCCTGCTTGTTCCCAGACTGTTCATGAACCCGTCTGATGTTCTGTAGGTGATTGCCAACATCTGGTATGGATGTCGTACTGAATTATGCTAATACTTCCTCACATCTCACATAAGGAATGGATGGTGTTTTGGGATCTTGCCATTTCTCATTGTTTGGTGTTGCTTGCATTTTCTATGGTTTCTGATTTGCATTTGAAAAAATGATTATTTGATTAACCTCTGAATGTGATAATTTCTACCTGCCTTAACAGGAATGTTTGGGCCAAATTCTTCTTGCTCTCTGCAGATGTCAGGCTGCCTATACAGCCCTCATTCCACTGATTTTGGATCTCGTGGTGTTTTTCATGTCATGCAAGCAGGATTTGGCCCAGAGGTGTGGAAAGAAGTCAGTGATTCAGAAAAAGCCTGTTATTGATTCACTCCACAGGGAGTAATCTATAGACCCATTGTCATTAACGGGTGTAGATGTTACTCAGCTTTGGATCAGATCCTCAGGTTTTTTCCTGCATGCTGCCTGGTTTGATGTTTGACTTGCAAGAATTAAGTACATGCCTTTAATACCCCATAAATAGTATCTTCTATTAAGCTATATTGCAGTGCTCTCATTGGCACTATTTCAAAGAAGGATTATTTATCCAGAAGATTTAACCGTGCTCTAAATTTGAATACATCTAACACTGCTTTTACAAAACATGGGATTGATTCGGAGAGATGCAGAGCACCTGCAAGAGGTCCTGGGTGTCCTTAATTCCCCCCAGCCCTTCCATTTTAGGGGCACAGAAAGTTTAAATGAACAGTCAATTAAATATCAACCACCTTGGTGGATGCTATTTAGTTTTCCAAGAAAATTTTGGTTTTAAAGGGTGAGAAAAAAGAGTTCAACTGTAAGTATAACACTCTCCAAATGGTTTTCCTGGAAAGTTTTAACAAAGGTCCAGGAGGCAGAATACAAGTTATTTTTAAATGATCTTTAATTACAGGAATTGTATTACTGAAGCATCATCTTCTTAAATTGTTCAGAAGCTTGCAAGCTATGAAAACAAAACAAAAAAACTAAAAATGAAGTAAACCAGAAAACCTTCTCATAAAGAAATTATTTGATACCTGCAAGGAATGGACTTGTAAAACTAATAGTATAGGATTGCTGTTCTATTTAAAACTCCAGTAAGTAAACTGGGAAAAACATGTTTTGTGAAATGACATTGAAACTGGCAATCCTGAGGTTTTGAAAACAGATAGTCTTTTTTGGTGACTAGAATTTTGTAGGGTCTTTTCCCTAATATTATCCCTATTCACATTAAGACTCCCATTGCCCTTGCTCATGTGAGTAAGATTAATTACTGCACTTAGATGATACAAATACAGACTCCAAGTTTGCATTTGTATTACAAACAAATAAATGTTCTGCAGGGATCTCACAGGGAGTATGACAGTAAAAGAATTTGTAGTATTTTTTCCTTTTCTGAAGACCCAGTTTGCATTTGGATTTCCCAAATTTAACCAACTTTAGTGAAGCAACATCTGTGCATTCAGAGGACAACCAATGATAAGAATCACTGAAAATATTTCAGAATATTATATTAAAAAAGACTAAAAAGTCTAGTGCATTTGCAAATCTTTTTCCTTACCTCACTACTTGTGTAAGAAATGGCTGCCTTAAAGCTCTTACAATGCTGGACAAGGCTGACACCCCAGAAGTCCTTTCAGGATTGGGCTGCATCTAAAATGACTTCCCATTCAGGTAAAAAATTTACTCAAGGCTAGGTTAGCAGAAGATGTTTCATTTTTATTTAGGCATCAAAGCAGATAGCCAAGCCTATAGACAGGTTCAAAATTTCAGTCAGCCTTTTTCTAAGTAGAAATTCTACCTGAGTAGAACTGACCTCATTTGTAATATCTCTTTCTGGTGAGGAGGAGAGGTAGCATGAAAATCCAGCTTTTGCCTAATGTTTGTCCTGCAATAATTTATGCTTTATTTTTGAGCAGAGCAGGGAGCTAACTCCTCTTTACCATGCCACAAACTAATTTTAGAGAGGCAAACAGAGAATTTAGTGGGGAAAGCTCCCCACATGATGGATCAGTGCCCTTCAGTTAAATGGGCTATTTCACAGATGTTAATATCATTCACAGATTAACAATATCCTATGCTGGACTGGAGTATTTTAGGTTGCTGAATGCAGGGACTGCTGCACCTGTTGGCCATTCCAGCAGCTCATCCTCATTTGAGAAACTCTGGTTTCCCCTCACTCCAACCACAGATTTTTAAGCAAAGCCAGAAGCAAATTTTACTTTCCTATGAGTCCTGAAGTACATTTTCCTAGTATTTCCAATTCCATAGCACTAGCTCAGCCTTTGTGGCTGCCAAACTCTTGGGGTGGAATTCCAAGGAACTGAGATTTAATGTGCATGATCATATTCAGTGAGCAGATCAATGTGCTTCTGAATATTGCCCAGGAGAATTCCTTCTTTTTCCTCTTTGCATTTTCTTTTTTTGCATTTAAATAAATTTCTCTTATTGCTGCCATACTGATGACATGGATTATCAGAAGCAGTTATTACTTCTTACCAGTATTAATTAAATATAAATAGGAAAGAAATGACAAAATTGCCACCAATGTGCAGCTGATATTAATGTCCAATTACAGCACACCAGTTCAGAAGAGAAGGGTTTTTTTTAAAAAAGGAATGGGGTTTTCTTTTGTAATCATGTAATATTCAATCAGCTCAAACAGTGCTGATCTCGAGGGATACTTCAAGAAATATCACTTGAGAAAACTGTATAATTATTTATATCTGAATATTTATGGAAGAATAAACTGAAGCTAGTATTACAGGGTGAAATAATAAAGGAGAAGATAATTTGTGTGACCCAAGCCTTTTGTGTTATGCAATGGGATGATTTATCTACTTTGGCAGCATATTATAAAATGATTAACTTTGCCCAGGTAGTATTGGAGCCTCAGGTTGTTTAACTCAAATAATTTCTACTGTGTTTATTTGATTGCCCGTATTTGGCTTTTTTTCTAATCCCAAATTCTTGTTGTCTTAAGCAAATGAATTGAAGGCAGAGGAATTATTCATATGAGGATAGCATGTTGGATTTGGCACTAAAATATGTAAAATAATCAGGGCATAAACAGCATTTCCATACCTCTTCATCTGTTTATGTGAGGGATAAAGTTATCAGAATCACCTGAGAGATTTAAAAGTAATTCATGTTCTCAATATTCAGTGGGATTTAGGCTTTACCACCTTTACTGCAGCTCCATGAAAATACAAAACACATTCCATATTTTTTTATCCATGGATACATTTGTATCTCACTCTCCCTTCATCCAGCTCTTCCTCTCCATTTTTAAATCAATGTTTGTGCAATTCCAGCACTTTTGTCCAAAAGCAGGCCAAACCAGACATTCATAGTGATCACTCATCTCCTGTTTCTGATGTCCAGTTGCAAACACATACACAAAGCCCTTCAGATTTCTCTTTCCATGGAGATTTTCATCACTAAAAGCAGCTGTCTGCAGACATATCTGTGTCTCTCAGTCTGTAAACTTTCGGCTTTTATCTCCCTAGGACTGAAGACCATTGTAGGGGCACTTATCCAGTCTGTTAAGAAACTTGCTGATGTGATGATCCTGACGGTTTTCTGCCTGAGTGTTTTTGCCCTCATAGGCCTCCAGCTCTTCATGGGCAACCTGAGACACAAATGTGTCAGGGATTACACCATGTTTAACTTCACCAACGGCTCCCTCTACTTGGATGGTAGGACATGGAACAACTCCGAGGAGTTTCTTAGTGATCCAGGTAAGCTCCTCTTTGTCCAGTTGTCTGGTTTCTGGTCATTTGAGGTTTGGTGCTTCTTGTTTGTTTGTTCTGTCTGTTGGGGGTTTTTTTGTTTGTTTTTTTGGGGTGTTTGTTTGGGGTTTTTGTTGTTGTTTGTTGTTGTTGTGGTGTTTGTTGGGTTTTTTTGTTGTCATAGGTTGGGTTTTTTTTCTTTTAATTTTTTTATATTATGTTGACCAAGGTCAGTATGTGAATCAGCAAAATGTGACTACTGGCTCTTCATGATGTCAATGTGGTTTTGAAAGGCCCAGGTAGCTTTTTCTGAATCTCGGTGGTGCCTTCACAGTCCGCGCTGAAAGTATTTCCGGTGCTTTCCTATGAAGTCCTGTTTGCCTCACTGATGATTTTCACAGTTTTAGGGTGTCTTACATATATTTTAAAGCTGTTTCCTGGAATTGAGCAATCACATGAAAATTTCAACTCTGTGTTATGTGGGTCTGGTTTGCACACTGTTTCTCTGCGTGCAAAGAAAATTTATAGCTCTTGCATTTTCTAGCAAAACTTCAAAATTTGAGTTAATGGGCTTAAAAAAATCAAAATATAAAGCAGACCAATTCAGCCTCTATTAATCTGAAAAATTTCAAGAAAGAATTTCCAAGGAAATCTTTTGCTGTTTGGGTCTAACTCACTATCTGGGTTGAGCCATCCTGTACAAACTCATGACCAGTGAGCTTTGGTGTTTTATTTATTTTGAGGAGAAAAATGAACCACATAATCAACCCATTAACTGGAATTTTGGTTGAGAAGCAGTGGCATATAGTCACAGGATACCTCTGGTCTGACTGTGTGGACCCTACATCTCCAGGCATCTGCACTTTAAAAACCCCACATCTGACTCGTGGAAGTTGCCTGGCTTGATCCCTGCAGGGATTGGGCCAAGGGCAGTCCCACCATTCCCCACTGGTGACTTCTGGCCTTTCTGCTCAATTCTTCTCCCTGTGGTCTGAGAACCCTGGCAGCAGGGGTGTTAGGGAGGTTTTCTTCAAGGAATAAAAAGCTCAATGTGAGTGTCTTTAGGGTTTGGTGTGGTTGATGCAGCGTTAAGGAAGGACAGGTCAAAAAGCTCTGGCTGAATGAGGGCTGTCTTTGGAACTGGCCCTGACCACCAGCTTATGTGTTCTCTCAATGTTCCTCTATCAGAGCCCCTTACCAGCTGAAAGGGGAAAGAGCTCTTGGACTTTTGCTGGATGGTGTGGAACCTGCTGGAGTGTTATCCTATTCATATTACCCCTGCTTCCAGTGAGGAACTAGTAAAGATATTTGTGCACCTGTTGTGGATTAATGCACTTCAAGGCTCCTCTACCCACAGATAACTGAGAGCTGTGTGAAGTCCTGCTTTCCCTCTCCCACAGAGGCATTGAGGGATAAAATAGTGATGGCTGGAAGCATAAAGCCCTGCATTAAAGGTGAAAGGAAGAAATGGAGCCGTGAAGATAGTCTGGATCTCTGGAAATGGAAGTAGGGTAAATGTGACGCAGGACGGTCTGTTAAAATACAGATAATGTCAGGGCCAGCTGCAACATTGCTTTAAATGTGAGGAATTGTACAGCTGTTCCAGCATACCATGAGCAAGTTTATTTATGTGGTCCTGATATGGGGAGGAGGGCAGACACTCCCAGAAATCCATATGAGAAATGCAGCAATGGTTAATAGGGTTATGAAAATATACTTGTTATCACTAGAGGAGGTTTACCTATCACAAAGATAACCAATTTGGTGAGATAATGGATTAAAGTGAATTAAATTTTAACCATGTGGTATTACTGGGAAGTAATAATAATAGTATTAATTAATATTTTCATAATATCTGAAAATAAAGACGTGGTGCACTACGGTAAGCACTTGTTACTTATTTTGGATAGACAGAAATTACTGAAATAGTGAAAGTGTTGAGGCAATGCAGCAGGCCCCTGAAGACCTAGAAGAAGAGTAGATTTACTAGAAAAAAAGTAGTGAATAAGAACAGTGAAGCCCTCCTCAAAATGCTGAAGAAGGAGGCTTAGCTATTAGATAAGAGAGAACAATATTAAGTAGGATTTTCATTTAATGTCCACTATTGCACTGAAGCAATTCAGAAATGGCAGGACTGGCCTATTTTGTGACTAGATGCGGTAGTGCTTTGTATTTCATTTTGCATAAGTATTATGGTGAAATGAAGTGACTGTTTAAAGGAGAGACACTGACCACAATTTAATAACAGTCCAAATTTCAAGTACTACAGGGAATTAAGCAATACATACAGTTAGATTAAAGTGTAGGCAGACCAAATTAGATAAAAAGAGGAATATATTAAGAAACAGAATCGTGTCAGTGTTTACTCTGAAGAAGAACTAGAGAAGAAAGTTGGTCAACATGTTGAGATAGTAGAGCTCACTCCAATGGAGCACAAACAATTACAAGAGTTCTTTGGAGATTTCAAAACCAACATGGCTGAGTCACTTAGTTTGGAGCAGGGATACTAATCTAAAAAACTCGGAAAACAGAAGCCTGAAGTACTGTCAGATATCCATAGTAATGCTTTATGGAAAAAGGGGGATGTAAAGAAATAAAGGAATGAAAACCTCTGAAAACTAAAATTGGAGAAATTCTTAATTCTGTTCATCAGGACACCAAAATAGAGAATTAAAATGGGGTGATGTGGCAATTCTGCTTTTCTTGGAGAGGAAAAATTTACTTTGGATTCTTTAAGAGCATTTTTAATAATTTAAAGAACAGTAGGGAGCCTCTGAAACGGCATCAGCCTCCTCCTGTGCCTTTGAACCCTTTTTGCATGAATAAAAAACTAAAAATCAGTAAAACCCCTTAAAAGGGTAATACAGGGAAGAATTGCTTGATACTGCAGAGGAAGTAGTTGAGAGAGTTAGTCATGAGGTGTGAAGAAAGATAATAACTCACTTTTGAGTCTTTCAAGGCCCTTTTTAGTTTGAGATAACTGTGTGTTTTGAGTACTTGCCACAGGAGACATTTTAGTTGTGTCTCTGGGACAACCATCTGGGATGGCCTGGGATAGCTTCAGGTCTGCTTTTTTATTCAAAACTTACTTCGTATCTGGAAAAAGACTTGTAATCCTTCCTTATCTGCTTTCAGCCTCCAGACAGGAAATTTTTTTCTCATCTGTCTTTTTGATCCACTCGTTTTGGTTTTATATACGAGGGGAAAAGTCAGTTTATAAACATTGCATCATCACTGGCTTAACCATAATTATGTGGTAACTCATGATTTTTGGTTGATCCCTGAGGAAATAACCACCATGACCTCAGATTTCAGACACTCCTTCCCTTAACTCCATAGCCAAGACCTACAGGTACTTTTCTGTTCTACCAGTGTGTTCAAGAAAAGACTTTTTTTGATAAATCTTGTCAATCCTGCATTGCAAGGTTGCTAATGTTTTTGAGAATTGTTGGGTTTTCCCCCCCATCTGCCATGAGATGATCATACACTAAATCACGTGAGGAATTCCTGCCTGTCCACCCAACATTTTGCTTGTTCTTGCCATCGTTTCAATGGCTTCTGCAGCTGCAGGAAGTGCCAGGTAACTTGGGAAGAAAGAGGCAAAATTCTAACCAAGGAGATGCAGTGGGAAGATTCAAACTGGCTCCTATTCAAGTTCACGAAACACTAGAATACAAAATCCTAGAATACAGAAGTGACAGCAAATATTCCTGTTAAGACTGTCAAGAAGGGAAGTTTATTGGCAGTGTGATTAAAAGCTTATTTCTGTGAAAGAGACTTCTGCTAAGATGCTGTGGGTTCTTCTGGTGTCTCAGCTTAATTACTGCCGCAGCAGTCATGGTAAGATGAGACAAATTTTTAGTCTTTCCTCTACTCACAGTGGAGACACAGGTCTAAAGTCTGCCTTTTGGTGGGCACCTCTCTTCACAATGAACAAGAGAATTTTTATATTCAAAATTTAAACAACAGCTTCTAAGAAGAAGGCTTGTCAGAAACATTATTGCATTCTGGATTTGTCTCCAATGAGTAATGATTACCATGGCTAAACTAGAGGGGGAAAAAATGAAGATTAAGGCAGAAGTAGCTCATCAGGTCTCCCAGTTTCCTCTGTACGACTACTTTTTGAATTAATGGATGGTGGGATGAGAGACAGCTGAGCATCAGATAAAATCAGGCTAAAAAGTTCTTCATGTCAAGTGCCAGTGGTAAAATTACAATCATTCCTCTGGGAAAATGGTGACTACTGATAGGTAATTATTCTCCTACCTGCAGTTCTAGATTTGGTAAGAGACTGTGATCGATAAGCCCAAGGAGGATTATTTTTAGACATTAATAATAACAAACCTGGAAGACTGGAGTTTTAGATGCAGGAGTGATTGTATATAAAAATGAAATAAAAGGGAAAAAAGACTGAAAATAATGATGATTTGCATCCACAGCATTATGAAAATTATGAGATCAATATATCAATATCAAAGTCATTGAGCTGTTGGTTATCATTAGGAGAGTTAATAGGTTAGAAATACCAGCTGACTAAAAAAATACGAGCTTCATTTCAATACTTGTAAGGATTTCTAGGAAAGCAGCTCCAAGTAACAGTCTTGAAAGCCTGTCTTGGGCTGTGGTGTTTAAATTAAAGATGTATTTGATGAAGTGAAGCTTTATGAATCTGTGAGTTAGGATGGATTAAAAGCTATAGGATGTCAGATATGTCACTGGCTTAGAGATATACCAATGGATTGGGTGTAGTTGATTCATGTAGCTGATGATTTTAGAATCTTTAATGTCATTTATGTATTCCATTATGAAAATGGGTTATTGACTAGTCAGTAAGTAGAAATCTGAGTCCTTTTGTTGAACAGTGCTTAATGTAAGGGCTGAACACACAAGAAAAATGCTTTAGAGAAGAACCTTAAAAATATAATTCAATTATAAAGTCACTTATGGAATGATAGTCTTAAACCCCAGCATTTTCTTTTTCTTTAAACTAAATACCTAGTTTAAGACACTCTGAAAGAGTCTTGCTTTCAAAGTGTTCTATATCTGCTTTCTCTCAAAATCAGAATCTTTTAAATTAAAAAAGAGCAACCCTGTAATTTCCCTTAGAGAGTCCTGTCCAACCAATTGACATTAAAAAAAAAAAATTAGCAAGAAAAATAAATGAATGTTTAATCTTTATGAGCCTTTTAGTGGGAGGAATCAACTACTATTTTTATGGCTTAGAACAGGTATTTCAGGGTTGTTATTTCTTTCTTCTAGAACAGTTTCTGGCATTCACTTCATGGCAGTGATTTTTCTCTTCTTGTGGAGTCAAATAGTGTAGATACCAAAGGTCTGGGGAAAAAAACCAAAACAACTTTATCTAAAAAGAAAAAAGTTCAGATCAAGATTAATATAATATACTTTTTGTCACCTCCAGTTAGACCTGGAATATTTATGTTTGCTTCAGGTTCTATATTTAGAAAGCTGTATAGGGTACATGAAGTTTTGAGGATACCCATCCAAATCATGGTCTTCTTGTGCACTTGAGAAGGAATCAAAGGCTTGTGTGGAACAGATGCTGAGGCACAGATCTGTGAATATACAGAAATGTGTGTCTGCATGTAGATGAGGCTGTGTGAATCTTCTCTAAGCTCTGTGCCTGATTGTTATCTCTGCCTGATGGAATAATTTTTGTTTCCAGAACCACTGAAATGGAGCTGTATGAACAGATACTCTGAATCTGTATGGGAACACTGGAGAAAAGAATTTTGTCCAAGTCAGATAATCAATGTAGCCAGTTTGGGGAGAGCTGAAGGGTTCGAGGTGTTGTCTGAGGTGGTAATAGAAGACAGAGAGTGTTTGATGAATAATTATGGAGGTGGGAGGAAAGAGAGAAGCAATAAATCAAGTTGGGACTGGAATAGGTGTTTTATTATGTATGATTGTATATGAACCAGTGATTAAAACAAAGAAGCTCTCTGGGCTTTCAGACTGTGCTTGTCAGCAAGGAATCTATTGACATTACTCTACTTTAACTGTGCATGTTGTGGCTTTGTTCGAGTGCTGTGGGTCTTTTGATAAATTGCTTCATCAATGCTCAAAACTTAATGCTCTGATGTGTTATTAACATGGGTGTTGTACCTGTGCACTTCAATTTTTTAAGCTAAATAGAAAGCCCCGTCAGAAATGCAAGGGTCAGAAAAACATAGGAATTGATAATGTAGAATCCAATAGAGTCTCTTCCTGACCATCCTGTAAGAATTTTTCAGCCTTGTGGTGAAAGATGAAGTTCTTTTACTGTAAATATTTGAAATATTTTGTAAAACAGGAGCATTTACATCTCAGTTACACCTTTTGTTCTCATCACTGCTCATAGAAAGGAGAGATCTACTTGAGGAAAGATCTACCATGGAAAATTCAAACTAAACATTTTCCGTTTTCCAGAAAAAATGTTCCTGAAAAATTTTTCATAAACTACAGTATAAAAACACCACCCAGCTTGCACGGTTTTGTGCATTTAAAAGGACTTTCTTTGTGCCCATTAAGGCCTGTCCATGGACTGCTCCATGCTCAGCAATAAAGTGCATTGCAAAGGCAAGAGGCATCTTCTGCTTTTACCTCTGAAAAGTCAGCCCAGGTGCACCGTGAGCACAGAATGACTTGCATAGCTTGCTCTTATTGTACTGGTTTTAAGGAATAAGCAAAGATATATTTTCTCCTGATAATTTCCATCAGTGCTGAATTCCCTCAAGTGTGGTGGAGATAAAATATGGGCATTCCCAGGCTCAATCTGGCCTTGGCATACCTACAGCAGCATCTCTCTGTGGCACCAAACAGGCCCCGTTTGCTCTAGAAAACAATTAGTAGAGCTCCAAGTGTAGATATTTGTCTAATTTTCTGTTAACATTAACTGTTGTAACTCAGGATATCCTTACCTACACAGGCAACAAATCTTTCTTTGAATGCTTTGTCCACAGGGGCAGCTCGCAGCAGCACCTTCAGCAGTTCAAATGTGAAATACGGTGAAAAATATTTCCTTTACCTTTAGTTTTGAAAATTCTTCTATTCTTTCCCCCCTTCAATTTTCTTAAGGCAAAAAACATTGTTATCACATTCTTGTCACTAGGAGCACACAAAACTCCCTGTTCTCTTTTTCCAGAATTCATGCTATTTTTTACTGTCATAGTCACCTTTTTTCCTAGGATAAAAGATGCCCATTTTTTCAATTGCTGCTCTTCTTAAATTTTCCCAGTCATTCTCATTACCTTCTCAATACTTTGCAGTCTGGCAGATACCCTACTGAAAGCACTGAAAGTGGTCTTTCTCCTGGATCCTAGAGTCATTTAGGTTAGAAAAGACTTTTAAGACCATCAAGTCCAACCACTACCCCAGCACTGTCAAGTCCACCAATAAACCCAAGTTTGACATCTGCACATCTTTTAACACCCACCAGGGATGGTGACTCCCCCACCTCCCTGGACAGCCTTTTCCAATGCCTGACAACCCTTCCCATGAGGAAATATTTTATAATCTCCAGTCTAAAAATCCCCTGGTGCAACTTGAAGTCATTTCAACAAGTATCTCTTGTTTCCTGGGAGAAGAGACTGACCCCGACCTGGCTGCACTCTCCTGTCAGGAAGCTGTAAAGAGTGAGAGGCCTTTCCTGCCCTCCAGGAGATCAAC
>WEKY01067869.1:0-10315 GCA_013390045.1 Picathartes gymnocephalus
CAGGAGTGGTTGGGACTGGATGAGTAAGGTTCATTTCAACTCCTTAGCATTCCATGATTCTCTGATTTTTTACAAAGTATTTTCTTCAGTAGCTGAACAGCTTTTTGGCTCTCTTCTATGCTGCTCATGAGGTTGCACTTTTTAACTAAGACCTATTTTCCATACACATCTTTAATAATTGAAAATTTATCACTTTTTACAAAATACCCTTTTTTCCCCCTTCTCATTTCTTTTTCTCATATTTAGTAGTTTGTTGATACCAAGGCAATTGGCCAATAAAACTGCTGGGTAATCCTGAATCACTTTGAAAAGATTGGTATATTCTCAGGCTTCTAATATTCATTTGATAAATCAAAAGATGAGGAGACAGAGAGTCATGCAGCTAATAATTTTTGAAATTTAATTAGAATTTGACAGATTAAAATATATTTATTATTCCATTAGATAAATTCTATCAACTTCCTTTACAACTGAGGGACTGAAAAATTGTGCACCATTTTTGTGTAGCATGATTCTGGTTTTTGCCAAACACAAAGAGATATATATTTATTTATGTGTTTGTATCCCTCATCATATGTAGTGTTTTTCAATTCGAGTTGCTGCATTCAGTTTCCCAGTGAACCAGTCTGAGGTTCCTACCAATGTTATCCTGTTGCAGGATTGTGATTTGGGGCCAGCTAACTTATGTCTTTAAGGATTTTCAAATGCAATCACAATTTCTTTGCATTCTAGTATTCTTAATTTTGTAATAATTCTACAGTCCTTCTACAATTTTTTTTAGTGTTGGAGAACCAGCTCAAATGTCACACAATTTTCATATGCTTGTGAGCCAGTTTGCTCTTATTTTCTCATTTATTTTAGATTGTGATCAGTGGTCTCTAGGCAGTTGTTCCCAATTCAGAAACTGACTAACCTTCATCTCATAGTGAAGTCCAAAATACTTTGTGTTGGATACAATATCTATGATTAAAAGGCCATATAATACTCCTTAATATTTTCATCAGAACTTTTACTATAATTTCTGATTTTTCTCTCAGTACCTTATTAACAGATAATTTTAGAGTATTGCACTTTTTTGTTTGGGATATTGTTTTGTAGACATCATCTCTAAATAGTCTGGTTTCAAGATGTTCAGTGTTTTTAGTTATCAAGCTGGTCTGCAGGCCTGGAAAACTCTTCAGCGTCAAAAGTATTTTAAACTTATTTGACTTTCCTGACTTTGTTTTACTCTACACTATCTTAACTAGAATTTTAGTCACTAATTTTCTCCTAGAGTTTTCAACACTCCATGTGTCTTGATCCTGTAGGTTTCAGTAATGTCAATTGTATCAGCCAATTATACCAACTGTGTCATGTCACTTATTACTTGGAATGTGGGATCATTCCTACTAGAAATAAGGACGTTGCAGTAAATCCATGTAATCTAAATGCATAAGGGATATATTAGGTCATCTAGTCTGTCTTCAGAGGGGATTATACGCTTTCATAGTCTCTAAAATTGTGTTGAGAACAAAATGTTCAGAGTAATGGTACTTCCATCGTGTTTCTTAATTCCTCGACATACAAACATGTTTTCCAGCAGCAAAATACCTTTGCATGTGTGTGTGTGTTTTTCCTTCAGATTTACTAAGTAACTGAACTTTAAGGTACTAGCAATTGTCTTGGTCAAACAGAACTGCTTCAGCAATATATTTCTATAGTTTAGTTTTTCAGCAATTTATTTCTATAGTTTTAAACCTATAGTTTGTGCCCTGTTCTTTCAGATGGCATTGCCCTTTCCTAAAACCCAACTTCTATGGATGCTTCTAAACAGAGATCTTTTGTGCAATTCTGTTATCTTTTTCTAATTTTATGAGGACTGCTTCAGTAAGTGACTTCACATGTCTTAGCCCTCTTTGTTTTCCACTAGAATGTTGAAATGTACTAATTTCATTGTGTCATTCACTCTTGATCCACTGTTCTTCATAGTGTACTGACTTTTTACATCAATATTTAATCATTATCTTGGAAAAGTAGAAAAGGGTCATCTGAAATACCATTTTATTAAAAAGTTGGGATCTTAATATTTTATGGCTCTGTTTAATGTTTTTTAATCCCTCTGTGTGTGTGGATAAAAGTTGTTTGATATAGCCATCTTTGTAATGTTTTTTTCCTCACCCATTTCCCTGAAGTCAAATAACAATTCCTTTATTTAGCTGTTGATCCAAGAATTTTCATATATATAAAATACCTTAACAATTACTTCTTTTGTTGTTACTAAAAATTGTTGTGGATTAATCATGAATGGTTCAGTGCAAATCCTTGACATCACATCATGAGAAGTTACATAGTTGGCCAGCATTTGTTTCTCCCCTTTGGTGCCAGCCGTTGACTCTGCTTAAAGTTGGCAATTTCTGTGCAGGGTTTATCACTACCTGATACGCTGGCAGCAAGTAAAGAAATTGCGACAGTACAGCTGTAGCAGTGTGGGTTCTAAAACTTAGGACAAAATTCACAAAATTGCTTTAAATATTTAGTGAGCTTATATGGAAATAGGTAAAGGCTCTATTTGCCCTTTTTTGTAAATTTTGGTCGTTGTTTCTACATGCAGTGCATACAGTTCTCCTTTTGGTGGAGACATAGCATGCTCTGAAAACATTTCAGTGGAAGGTAAAAGCTGCTGACTCATTGAATTCAAAAGGCTGGGCTCTGGGTTGTGTGGTAAGAGGAGAGAGGCTTGTTAAGACTGAAACTGGAGACAGACAAAACACTGTCCAAGTCTTAGAACTTCTTATGAAATACATAAACATGTAGCACAGAATGGAGGTCAGAGAAGGAGTTTGGAGGTATCTTAAGGAAATGAAGTTAGAGGAAAAGGATGCATTTTAATGAAAACTCGCTATGTGTTCTGGAAACGTATTTTATATGCCCCCCAAGCAGATGAAAGGGTGCTTTTTTCTTTTCATGAATTGAGACTAAAACATAACATCACTACTCTGCTGGAGACTCCTGTGGGACAGGTGTGGTCAGAAAAAGACTGCTAACACTGTCTGAAGAGAGAGCGTCTAAGTGAGCAATGTCTTGAGGCAGTTAACATTCACTATTTTGTCACATGTTTTTGCACTCATTTCCAGACCAGCGTTTTAATAAAGCTTAGCTTGCTATGGTTTAGGTTATTGACTTGAAGTACTTCGCATATAATTTCTGCTCATCTGTATTGAAAGATAGCATGAAAAGGCTACGTGATACTAAGTTAATCTAACAGTCATGAAAAGCAACAAGGACAAGCCAGAAGTTTCCAATTACAGAAACAACATAAGAGCAAGTTATTTCTTTCATTGTTTTTATACTTGAAAATATTAAATATGTAATAGCAGTTTAACTCAGTCTAAGTTTTAGAGTTCAAAACAGATTAAGACACCAAGTAGGAAAGCTCATCTGCAAGTGGTATCATGAATTGAGAATTTTTCAAGAACAAATATGTGATACCTATACCCACTCAGAATTAAAACTATACAAAACCCACCCAAACAAAAACCTGAAGCATGAGTAAAAATGCACGTGTAGCATGCAATACTATAATCTCAAAATACTTTATGGAGTACATGCCTCTTCAATACTAAAAACTATTCCGTTTAGAAGTACTGTTTAATGAATTACTACTTTTGTCCTTTTTATTTCCCTCAGCCCATCACTTAATATGTACTACTTAGCAGATTTTGGGTATATATGAGAGAACATATATGCTCTTTTTTTTCTCCTGGCTACTAGCCTGTCTGATGAGGTATCAAGCTGTTAGCTAACTATTGCCACTGATAATTTCACTAACAAAATTATTACTGCATTTCCCAACATAACAAGTGGGTCTCCACTCCTACTGCAACTTAGACATATTCTGTATGTATTTACCAATCTCTAAAATGTAGTGTTTTCATTCTTAAAAATAGTGTTTAGTAGTTTGCTGTGCAGATTTTTAAAAAAAAAAGATTTTTTTTTTCCCCTTCATCCAGATTAATTTTTTCTCCTGAAGAACTCCTAAGGCCATTCCTTGCCTGTATAAACCAGTTTGCTTTGCACTGGCATGGAATGCAAGATTGCCAGTTGTCCCATAAGTGGCTTTATCCAGACTAACACCAGGAGCTGTATTCATTTACTGTTCCAACATTAACTTTTCTAAACATGATGTAGACGCTGCACTGAATTTGGTCCCTGGAATATTCCTTCATTATGTGCATTTGAACTGCAGGGTTGTTTTTTTCATTTACATAATCTACTCTGTATAAATAAGGTTTTTTATTCATTGAGTTATTGTGTTCATTTAAAGGCATTTGGCAATTAAAACTGGAGAGAAAAAAAGTTACTTTTTGTATGTGTGTATAAATAAATCCAACCTGGTGGTAGATCATGCTTATTTTTAACAAAATAAGTGTGTAAGAATTGTAAATGGCTGTTCTTTCTTTGTTGTCACTTGATGGTGTTACCCATTTGAAAGATGTTCTCTAGATAATGATTTTTAAAATTATGCTTAATATTCCTGCTGATCTTGAAGCACTCAGTAAAGTTGATTTTTAAAAAGAAAAGTAATTTATTCTCCATCACTCTTGATAGTCTTGAGGATTATTGACTGTGAGGGTATCAATACCACCATATATAACTGTATTTATGTCATTTCAAGCTGAATCCTGTGTTAGCATGGAAAGGATACAGTCTTTGCCAGTGTATTTCCAACCGACAGGCAATCAGAAAAGTGGGGTTGTGGTATAGATGCAACATGCAAATACTGAGCACAAAATCACAAGGTTGTCTTTAGAAATTAATGTAGTTCTTCTCTTCTTGTTCATTGTTTTGATAAGTGGGAGTAGGGAAAGACAGTGGGAAAAATAAGAGGACAGAAGGGGCTATAGACTGACATCTGCTTACATGGTATCAGTTGGGGATTTGTGGATATTATGGTGGAGGATGAGTAACACAGGAGGCTTTTGAGGGTGAAGTTTTATTTTCTATCTGGTCTTTATTACAGAATTTCAATCCAGACAAAAGGGACAGGGAAATAGAAAGCAAAATAGTGTATGGGGGAGGAGCTGAGAAGTATTTATGTAGAAAGCTGGACTATAATGGGAATGCAGTGACTTACCCTTTTACATCACAGCAGATGCATGAAAGGCAATTGCCTGAAGTCTTTTTACTTGTCTGTAGTAAACCCAAATTTTCATATTCTGTGTGCTCATAGAGTCTATTTGGAGTCAAAACACACAGTCTTACACAGTTGTGTGAGATTGATCTCCTATTGGACAAATGTAATCAACAGTGAGCATGTGGTGTTGCCATATTCGATTTACTGTATGCCAGGGTAGCATTTTGAGCTAGTTTTCTATATACCTATACCCAAGGCAGACTCTATGTTTCTGTAATATCAATTACTTTTGTGAAGAAAAAAAGCAAGAACTGACATTATTTTCTTCTTGCCTATGTTGTCCTTTCTAATGGAAAGGAAGACAAGACTTTACTCATCACTTAGGGTCCATTTCATTTTGTATTTCTTCTCTCGAATCTAACACATTTCTGTTATAGTTCTGTAATTTCAAGGCATCAGTCCTCTCCAGATGCAGTAAATTCTGTTACCTTAGAAATACAATTGTAATCAGTTTTCTGTTTTAAGGAGGCATCTTTGAAACTTAGATTTAAAAACTACACATCCACTCATCTTTTCTTTTGTAAATGCTCTAGAATGTATTTCTGGAGAGTTGTGAACCTAAGCTGTGTTTCTGCAGTCTACTTAGCCTGAAGGTAACACCTTACCATATACTGCCAGGGGTGTGGATGCAGTTACTACTTATGCCTCTCTCCAGATGAATTCATTTTCTAGTTTGTTTGGTTTTTTGATAGATCTGATGCTGTATTCTAGTGGTATTTATATGACTTCTGTTACTGGCTAAGCCCTCACTACCTTGCTTTGCTTTCTAGAGAAACTTAGGACAACAATTTTTAAGGCAGTGTTTGTGCTTTGTTAGTATGAAATCCTTTGTGTAAAAATGCTGACTATCATAAGGTACAGGAAAGTGACATAATTAGAAGACTACTTCTTTTTCTGATGCTATACTTCATGAAATGTAGCTAAGAAGTTACGTATTCCTCTAAAAGAAGTATTTATTAATTTTGCCCTACCTGCTCGAGCAATTTTACTGCATTCTTAGGAACGTTGAAGAATTTACATTCGTCATAGGGTTCTGACATACCTGCTTAGTGTCAGGACTGGGTAGGAAGGGCAGATGTGAAGGCTGGAAAGTGACAGACATGGCTGTACTTTAGTAGGACTAACTTCTGATGCTACTGGTTTCAATCTTTTGCATATTTTAGTCATGGAAAAACTTGTTCTTAATGAATTAAAAGTTCTTTTAAACTTCTAAAGTAGTTTTAGTAAGGGTATTGATAAAAGTATACATATTATGGCTTTTCAGTATCTCATATACCAGTTAGAAATGTTAAATGAATCCTTTTTTTTTTCCCTTATGCTTTATACCAAATCAAAAATTGTGCAATAATGTGTAATTTGAAGGTTGCTGCATTCTGTGTAACAAGTGCTTAATCTTTTGCAAGAATGATAACGCAAATATACAAAAGACAGTATTTGGCAATGGTTTACATAAGGGTGAATTGTTAAAAGGAAAAAGAAGATGGTAGAACAGTCTGAAAAGAAAACTAGCTGCTAGAAAGGCAGGAAAAACTGTTGCGAGAGTGTCTACTGGAAAGCTCATGAGCCATGAGCCAAAACTGATGTCAAGCACATTAATGTCTCATTATGATAAATAACCAAGTAAGTATCAAGGATTTTTGTACCTAAAATAAATGCTGGCACTGGATTTACTGGTTATTTAATTTTTCTTGTATTTTTTAGTTTTAAGTTTTAATATCAGAAATCATCTGGTTGGTGTTTTTCTTATCTGATTACACAATGAAAAAGAACAATTAGGTGGTTTCTTGCAGTTGCACTGACACAGAGGAGGAGCTTTTAAGGACAAGACAAATCAGTGTTACTCTTGTGAGGGAAAAAGGGTAGTTCTTTTCCTGCATCCAAGCTACACAAAGTTATGTTAAGTACCTACAGAAAGAGTACGTGAAGGAGCTGACTAGCCGCCAGCCTAGTGCAGGTTTCATTATCAGGAAAAATAGATTTTTGAGGAAAGAAAACCTGCAAAAGGAGGTGTGAACAAGCTTTAAAAAAAAAATAAACCCTGAGTGCAGGTGGAGGCAGCCTGCATGAATGATATATTTATGTAGCTGTGAGACATAAACACATGAGCACAGCAACTTCCATATAAATGTGGAGTTCAATTTTTCTTTATTTGCAATGGAATGTACTTTAAAAGTGTTCTGAACATGCAATTAATAGTTCCATGTTTTCATGGTTTAGGGAACACTTTGATCATGTTATGCCTTCCAAAATCCAATAAATTTTGCTGATTTTTAAGGCCTTGTGTTGTATACACAGTTTCAAAAAAACCTATTTGCCAGGTTTAACTTGATGATTTCCTATTAGTGCTTTATTGTATAGTAATCGCTACAGTGGATCACTTAAAAAAGGTGTTGGCTGTTACTGAAATCCCGTGTTGAAAAATATTCTAAAGTAGGGAAATTCTTTGGAAAGTAATGAGTTACAAGCAAGTTTCTTCGTGTATACTTGGTTTGCTATTACAGCTTTGTTTAACTGAGTTTGGTTTTACTAATTGTGAAATATTCTGCAATATATGTCAGTAGTAGAAATCATTATTTATCTTTCTGTGTTTTGTTCTTATAAGACTTATTTTAAACAAAATATGCAATGGTTCATGACTGCTTGATCATTTCTGAGAATAGATACGCAAGGGAGATTATTTTATATAGGGCACTTAAAAATTATTTATAATATTTTGCTGGAGAAACATTTATAGGCCTGTAGTCTATTTATTAATACATTACTACTTCATAATACAATGAACACTGTTTTGCTCACCTAAATTATGTGAAATATGTACAGCAGCCTTGTCTTGGAAGTCAGAATTTTAAGGATTTGATGGTATAAATAGTAAACTCATTTGGAAGTATGTTTTGGAAGGCATTTATATAAAATATAACCAGCTACTCACCGAGTACCAGACTTAAAATATACCAAATTCTGCTTTGGTATTAGGTTTGTCTTCCAGTGGCCACAACCCCCAAAAATTATAGAATTGTGGATTACGAAATTTCTGGTTTTGTTCACTAGAAATATTACTTGATTTGTAAGATCATGAAAATAACTGTCTAGCTTTTTATTTACAAATTACTTTTTTTTACTGCACCTGCTAAATGATAAGGAAACTTTAAAAGAAGCCAGTTATCAGTTTTAATTTTTAATGCATTTTGAATACTAAACTTGACAGGAGATCTGTTTCTAGAGTATCCATGCTACTTTCATTATTTCTTGAATTCAGTTCAGTTTAGAAATACAACTGAATATGGTCTTAACCAAGTGCCTTCTGGCTTGACTTACCAAAAATCTTAAAGTTGAATTGTCATGGTGGTACAAGATCAATTGCCTTGAGAAGCTCTAATTGACATTTTAATTTAATGTTAAGCTAATATGCTTCATTTTGTTTTTGTGATTATCTGAGTGTATATATGGTTATAACTGGTCAGTGGATACAAGGTAGTTTCTAAAGCTTTAGTCTTTACTCATGTCTGAGGATGTACTGTAGCATATTTCTTATGGGAGTTTTCAAAGAACTAAACCAGAAAAGTTCCAAGATGCTGAAAGGAAGGGAGAATCAGAATATCTGAACTGGATATCAGAAATATTTTCCAAATTATGAAACATAAAGAAATGATTCTTTCATATATTTATACTAAGAGTACCAAAAAGTGGTATGTGTCTCATAGAAATGAGGAAGCAGATAAACTAAGTAACCTGGTAGATCTTCTGCGTTTTCTTCATCTAGCTTTAAAAATAATTTCTTACAAATTTTGAAGTATCCCTTTTTAGCTGTTCCAAAAATCAGTTTAACATTTGTCATGTCATTTTTGCTGTGAAACTTTAGCCAGACTGGTATGACCAGAATATTAATTCCACAAAAATTTTTAAGGAGAACTGTGAATATAGCCATAATGCTGTCTTTAATTAGTTTTGTTTGCATTGTCTGTGGTTTTCATGTTAGTACTTGGTTCTTCCTGTTGACTAACTGCACTTTTAACTGTCTTCCCTAGATTTTTTCCTGCGCTTTTCAAGACAGAGTTCATTTCTGCCCATATTTTCATTTTTATAAGTCTGTTAATGCATTTTTGTTTTCTTACTGCAGATAACAATTATTTAATGTCTGCAGGTTTTTATTAATACACTATCTACTGTCTGATTCGTAATATGGCCAAGTCAACCATAATAGCTAGTGCAAAAACACAGAGTTATGAGAAATACCAACAAATTTACAACACAAATGATCACTGACAGGTAAGATTTATGGCACTGAATGAATGATGACTGTAAAAATCAAAAGAGCAAGAGCAAATATTTCTGACTAATCTGCTTACATATGACATGCTTCTCTTGCATGTGTTGCATCAATATAACTGCAGCTCAATCATTATGTGAAATGAAACACTTTTTACATGAATAGTATTTAGTCTGAGCATAAATGTAATTCCACTTTTGTGGAAGTGCAGTTCGTCTATATTAGCAGACACACAATGATGAAAAAAAAAATCTGCTAGCAGATGGTGTTCAACAAAGACTACTATTGTTTCAATATGAGATGCTTCAAATGTTCTGGGCATTTAGCCCAGACAGAGCCATTTTTCCTATAGTATGTGATCAGGCAATAACAAAAAGAATGAAAATAGAGGTGTCAGTCCATATAAAAATGTTTTTATAACTTAATACATCTAACAAGTCGGTGGCAATTATTAAACCAAGTTAAATTAACAAAACTGATCAGATCATTGTTTTTACATTTTAATGTCTCTCCAAACAGTTACTTGGCATTCTACCTTCTAGGAAAAATGAGTTTGGAAAGTTAAGCTACCTGCTGGTACTGTTTAAATGCCCACAGATAACATAACTCAAGCTGCCTGGTGCCTGAAAGTGAGTGTTGGGGCAATCAACAGGAACAATAAAAATCTGTCCAAACAGAAAATCCACAAATCCCAAGGATTTGAAGCTTCCCTGCGGATTTTCCACAAATTTTGCTGTTTTCAGCAGAATCTAAGCTTTTATTTTAAAGGTGAACTGCAAAGCTGAAAGGAAAATTGAGTTAATAAAATATATGCTGAATCCCCTGCTCTCCTTTTGCAGCCTCCTGACTGAGGCTGTGTTCCACATATGTTTCAA
>WEKY01067872.1:0-11751 GCA_013390045.1 Picathartes gymnocephalus
CTGAAACACAGGGGTTCACAGTATGCTATTGGGTATGCATCATGGGTTTTCACCTTTTTTTTCTCCATCTACAAGACTGAGATTGGTGAGACTATACTCCTTAGAAATGTATTTTTTTATCTGCTATTAAAAAAAAAACAAAAACACATGCAAGATCTAATTATTAATTTCATCAACATATTTCCAATGTGCGTTCTTTCAATGCTTGTACTTCTATTATTGTGTTTGCTTTCATTACAGATCCATCAAGATATTTCTAGTTGGCTGAGGATGTCTGTTGTTTTTTCACAGGAACCTCTTTCTTGTATTTTGCTAGATAAGCCACATTTCTGTCCAACAGCCAGGTCATGGGAACTACCCTGCAGCAACTGGGGACATTCTACCTCACATCCCTTATCTCATTTCTAGGCAACAACACCAGTGACAACACTGTCAAGGTGCAAGGCTGTCCTTTCTTGCAGACTCATTTGTTCTTATAAGGGAAATGTTATATGAAGTGCACCTTCCTAAGCTCATAGTTTCTAAACTGGGAAAAGGGGAAACTGACAACATAGAGTATTTGCAAATATCTGCACTTTTTTTGATTTGCATAGAATTATAGAGTTATTTAGGTTGAAACAGACCCTTAAGATCATTAAGTGAACACCATGTTCTATTTAGTTGTTTCCACAAAGGATTTTTCCTCCCTGGCACCCTGTTTACCTAACATTATGCTACATGTAACTAAAATTCTTCAAGTTACTTTCCTGATAAAGCAGTTATGAACATCCAGGCATTAGAGGAAATGCATAAACATCTTTGGAAGTAATTTATCTTCTCTCCAAACCATCAGCTAGTGGTGGAATGTTCAAAGTGTTCTGAAAACTTACTGGATCCATGTCATTGCTCATTAGACATCACTTTCTAGACAAACAAGTGAAAGAGCTTTAACCTCCATTTGGAAGTTCTAATTACGAAGAATCTAATTATTAAATCTACTGTATCAGCATATAAACCAGATTAACAGCACCTTGAGTAATCCTGTGATTCTCATGATGGACACAAGCTAATTGAAAGCATTAGAGGCACTGCCTGTATCTGTATTGACATCTCCCAGAGCAATGAATCTTGGAGACTTCATTACCACTCTTTGACAGCAGCCGTTTCTCTTCAGACAGAAGAGAAGCCAGGAACACAGAGGTGGCCTTTGTGTCTGTGTGTAATTTCAATCTGATTGTATTCTTACATTTGTTATACATGTGCATTTTTATATTCCATTCCACTACTTTTTCTTTAAAATGGAATATTTTCAGCTTCAATAATCTCCTCTTTAGCCTTGTGAGGCTTTCGTTATCCCAAATATAGATACTTGTTTGTATAAGATAATGGCACAGTGAGTTGACTAGTATGGCAAATCTCAGTGATGCTTTTAATTGCTTTATGGAAGCTTCTTTTTTTTTTTTTTTTTTTTCCTATATGTAGGAAAAAAAGTAGTACTTGTGTCATGGTAATTTGATATTTCCCAGAAAACATATTACTGACTTATAGGGAAATAGACTTTGAGTTCATACAGAAGCAGCACGCTTCTGCAACGAGGCAGGGGTTTGGTCATTTCAATAGCATGAATAAAAGCTGTCAGCAGTTGTACTAACTAAAGTAGAACTTACAGTCTGATGCATTATGTTGTAATGTAGTGCCAACATCATCTGTGGTTATGAATAAATATCCCACTGCTGTGCAGAAATACATAATCACTTTTATCACTTTCCACATTTTTTTCCAAAACATCTGGTGTTAGGCATTGCTGTAGACCAGAGGAACAAACCATAGGAGACCGTTAAGTGATTTAACACAGCAGTTTCTGTCCTTTAGAAGGTCACATACAGTATTCCTTGCAGATATCCAGCCATATGTAAGGGATTTGAACGTTGCTTAATCTTATTGTTATAAATGTGCACAGAAAACCTTTCTTGTGTGGGATTGGAGGCCTTCCAGACCTGAGCAGGTGAACTGTTTGATTTTTCTTTTTATCCTCTTTCATTGTTACAGATGTTGTAGATAGTTCATGTTTGGATGATGAAGTATATGCATAAAGAAAGCTTCAGAAGCAAACAAGGGGGTGGTTTGACATTAATATCATCTTTATTCAATATACCTTTTGGCTAAACTGAAGGGGAGGGTGAAAGATGGGAGGAGGATTTGGCTGTCTTCAGGCAGTTAAATAGAAATAATTTCTCCTTAATTCTCATCTGCATGCTACAATTTGCATTTCAATTTTAATATTTTGGAGTGTAAAAGCATATTTAGGGAAATGGACTAATTAGATCTCTGCAAACAGCCATATGTTCCCATTTTTATTAAATTTAAGGGGTGGTTAGAATGACAAGAAAAAGGACAAAAATTCCCACCTGCAAGATTTATCAATTTTTTTTTTTTTCTTTTAAAATAGTGTTTCAGTTGCACTTGCTCCTAAGTTAGTTTTGAAAAATAAAGAAATGAGAAACTGCCCACAAGGTAATCCAATTATGTCCTCTTATGAGGTGATGAATACCTCATAAACGCCTATCTGGAGCCAGGTTCTGGTCTCCTTACTTATAACCATAAGTGTAAATAATTTTTGACAGGAATACTCTAGGACTTTAGCAAGGAGTACTACAATTTAGCATGCAGCAAGTGATCTCTGGGATGGCAGTCACACCAGCTTCCTCTTGAATTTGCTCTTAAACCTGGGTTAATATGCCCGGGTACTGGTGTGTACTTAGGTTAGGTGTATGTAAATTCCTCTGGAAGGGAAACTTGTGTATACTGAGGTTGAAATGCAAAAGTGGTGTCTGATGCCAACCAAACCTGACTTGTCACACCTTGAACATGGCTGTATTGTCCCTCCACCAAAAATATATTTGCATGTATTTGACTGCGCTGAATGCCTGGAAAGTATTACCTCAACTGTCAGTAAGAGCCTGCCTTGGGAACAGCAGACTCCATGGAACTCAATCTCCAAGGCCAATTTTAACAGAGTGGGACAGCAGGGCAGGTTCCTGCTATAAATCTGAAGGCTGTATGCAAGAGAGAGGGGCTGAATTTCTGGAGCTTAATGCAATGTTCTGTTTTTCTGAAAAGTAAAATGAGCATTATAATGAGGAGACTCGTACAGATGAGTCTTCGGAGATGTTTCTGCCAGCTGGCTCAATGAACTTCATTCAGGCACAGAATGGTGCTGAATCTCTGCAGTAACCTTGAACTTCACTATTTTCTTAAATGTTCATTATTATTTCAAAATCCAGCTACAAAAGGTATAACTACTCAATAAAACAATGAGAGACATAAAAGTGACACATTTGCATGATCATTCATTATTTTATGAGATATCCTTTTGAGTGATCATACTATAAAATTTTACTTAAAAGACTTTCATGGTTTAATATGTCAAAGTGTTTTCTATTATAACAGAAATGAGAAAGGGTTGCTAAAAACATCACTTTTGCCATTTTTGACCTTGAAGAAAGAATGGAAATAGTTTCACGCGGGGTTCGTAATTTTTAGGGGAACTGATTTACAGTGTGCCTTTAAGTCAAGCTTGAATTAGAACAGTGAGTAAACAGAGCAAACCATACTAAAACCAAATTATTCCTTGGTCTCTGCAACACTGTATCTGATATCTATATGATATCATTCTGTAGGTGTCTAAAACCTGTTAATTCTTTTTTGTCATATTTTATCCCTTAGTAGATTTTAATAAACATATGAGATAAATGGAACCAATTATTAAAAACTATTATTCTTGGAATATGAATGTGGAAGAAGAGATCACTTAAACTGTACAAGCTGTGAAAACAATAACATCTATCAGTGTTTGGCGTATGGGCTCAACCTCCAAAAGTTGTGATTGTCCATATATTTGGTCCACGTGAATGCTCTCAAGGTTCAGTTACCATACTGGCCTGAGAAGGAAGTTGTCCAGTACCCTTACAGTTCGACAACTTAAATGTGATATCCAATCTCAGTTGTCCTAAATCATTCATCTTCTTGAGGGTGGGACAGGCAAGTATTTCTTATTGCCTAGCACAAAAATTTTCTCAGAGATAGAGCAATTCTGGGAAGCTTACCTTCCCATCTCTCTGTTTCACTTTTCTTCAGCCTTTGTGAGATAGGTTGGGCAAAAATCTGTAGCTTCCCATACTGGCTTTCTTGTTCACCATTGTCATGCACTCATGCACGTGGTCCTGATCAGTTACTGTGTAACACTTATTGTTAGTTTCATAAGCATTTTGATATCACAAAGTATGCTAAGTACTTAACTATTCAGATCTGTGCATCTGGTAGATGGAGACATCCAGATAGATTAAGTGGATTCCAGTAAGAGAAAAATATCAAAATCTATAGCAAGTTTCTTTCCTGTAAATGGGAAGGAACAATTTGGTGATACTTTGAAATTTTCTAATTATAGAAGGTGATTCTTTAATCTGTATGTGAATGAAGGAAATTTCACAAATTAGAACCTTTCACAAAATGTTCAGTACTCTGGGGGAAGGAAACTATATTGGAAAGAGAGACATTCCAGATGCATTCCAAGGTTTCTGGCTTAGATGTGAAACCTGAAAGTCCAGGAATGTTCATTTCATGTTCTTTCCAAGGCTAGGGACTTGGGATAAGTGCACTGTAGTTCGTATTGAAATGGCAGCTTTCATTTTTCTTTTAACCTGTCTGTTCTTTTAATCTTTAATCTTTTAATTCAATATTATCTAATTAATATTAACATTTTCTCAGGTTTAATAATTATTCTGTGCTGTCACCATAAGCCTGGAAACTTTAAACCACAGAGGGGAAGATGCTTGGGCTTAGGTTATTAGTGCAGTTTTTGTTACTGGGTTGTAGCAGTTAATCAAGTTTACAGTGTATGTTGTTACTACTACAGAAGTTGTAATTAAAATCACACAATAATTTCTTTATTCTTAAGGGATGTCTGGAGGTCATTGAGTCCAGCCCACAATAAGAATTTATTTGGTCTTCAATATTGGAGAAGGTGGACTGTGGATGGATGACTAGTTACATAGCTGGCTCATTAAACTGGGCTCTGCTTTTCCCACTCTTACACAAGGCCCCGTGGGCAGTGCAACAAGAGCAGAAGTAGATTTGCTGCTGCTAAAATGCTTCACTGATACTGTCTGAGCCTTATGACAGTAGGGTTAGATGGCTAGATGTTTAAGATTTCTGTGATTTGCATTTTCCTGTGGCAGAAACCGCACCTCAGATTGTATCTTGTAACTAGGTGCTGTGCAGGATTCCAGCATGGGGAAGGGAGTGTTTGCTAATGCGAGACAGGAAGAAGGGTTTCTTTATTCGTACCTTAAGGATAAGTCTGAAAGTAGTGGATTGCCTTTCTTACATCTTGAAACATCCATAGGAAGCATAGGAGGTATTGAGACTTAGGTCGCTTTTTATGGTGGTGCTGAAGTTTCTAAGCAAATAGAAAGTTACTGTTCTTATTCCTGCTCTTACAAGGTAGTGTACGTGCCTGTCAACATAACTTGCCATTCTAAGTGAAAAGTCTCTATACTTTTATTCATAATCAACACAATATTTTTCTTTCTATCTTCTTTTTTTTTATTGTGTTTTCAAGAGTAATGAATGGAGGAGCTTTGGGGAATCATTTGGCTTATGGTGAATGATGCAGGAAATGAAAAATCTCCATGCAATTCACTTAGCAAATGCACTCAGGTCAAAAGACTCTCATCTGTACTCAGCTCTTTGCTTTGTGCTAGTTTACAGAGATGGGCACAGAGCATTTAACTCAGACATAACCAGCAAATATTGCAAAGCCTAATGGTTTCTAAGTGGTGATTCACAAACTCCCAAGCTATCCTCATCATTTTTGTTCACCTTGCAAAAAGTGTGACTCCATCTTCCATTGCAAGGATAAATCCTTTAAGAAAACCACTGGAAACTTATGAAATTTGTTGGATTTAGTATTTATTTTTGCTTCCTCTGTTTTAATTTTAATGAGAAATTAAAATTATGAATGGATAATACACACACACCATATATATGTATATGTATGTATGTATGTAACATTCTCAAAAAAGTCAAAAGTTGGCTTCCAACTTTGATTGGTTAGTACCAATGGTTTTCATTTTAAGTTTTGGACTAGACTGATTTTTTTTTCATTTTCTGTCCTTTCAAAAGTTAAAAGCTATGAGTGAGTTCCTGAAATGTTTATGAAATGAAATAATAGATGAAAAATTATCAATATAAAATTAAGTTAAATCTTTGAGTTTGTATTCCGCTCAAGCTTTGCTTCAAGATTCTGTTTTTTTCAAGGTAAGCTGAAGATGCAGCAAACTTACACATATCAAAAATTAACACAAAGGATAATAGGCATATTCTGAAACCAAGATGGACATTATTTTTATTGGCCTGGTTAATAGAAGATTACCACACATCTTTAGAAATCAAGGTAGGCACTTTCTGTATCAGATGTAATTGTCTGAAGAAGCTGGGTAACGCAGACTGACTTTTTTTTCGTTTGGCTTTCTTATGTTCAATTTAATGAGTACAATATCCCTGTGAGCTTACAATATTGCATCAAATGAGATATGATTGCACTTCTAACTTTTTAGACAATGTTACATTTCCTGGTGGATAACTGCCAAAGGATTTAGTTATGGATTGCTACCTCAGTGACAATACACATCTGAAACTATTAATTTCAGACTGATAAACTGCTTTGTAGCTCATGTATAACGCTGGCAATTTTTAATGCTTAACTTCCTCAGTTGCATTTACTTTCTTTTATTGCATATTACAACTCCGAACAGTAGACAAGCAAAGCACTTAGTCAAACTAAAATAGTATTAGAAAATGCTATTTTGATTTAATTCTATGTTGATCAGGCAATAGAATACAAATGCAGGGAAGGTAAAATGGACTGGGTATTAGTCGGTGCATATACTAGACACGTGTATTTAATCATATCTACATGAGATTTATCCCGTTGTAGTCAAGAGGATGCATTATGCATGGATTAACAGTTGTATACTCATACTATTATGTCAGAACAGTTGGACTTAGATCACAAGTTCACTTTTCATTCATACTCGTTTTTAAAATATCCTTAGTTTAAAATTCAGTACTGTTTTCACCATTTGCATCTCATCTGGCTGATACTTATTTATCTATAAACTGAACCAGAAAGTTCAACCTCAGCTGTCAAACCAGTGTGTACTTTAAACAATATTTCTGTGTTTTCAGGCATTTGTAATGTAAACACTAAATATGCAAGTGAAAGTTCTATATGTAAGCACAATGTATTTTATAGGAGAAAGGATAAAACTGAGTAGAATATCTTAACTCAGAAAAAGAAATTTCTCTTTCTATATAGAGCATGACATGAATTTTACTTTTTGGAGCGTTTCTTTCCAAAGCACTGATAAAAGGATATTCTGCTTTCAAGGACAGACAGGTTTTTTTTTTTGTTTGTTTGGTTTGATTTGGTTTGGGGTTTGTTTGTTTTGTTTTGTTGTGGCTTTTTGTTTGTTTGTTTGGGGTGGTTTTTTTGGGTTTTTTTGTTCTGTGTTACACTGGATTTCTCAGCTTTGCTTCAGACTGGAAGCCAAAAGTCCAAGGTTCTATTTCTGGGAGTGTTTCAGCTTCAGATCACTTAAAGCTTTGTGCATTATTTGTTAAAATAACTTTTGATTTTTAGGACCTCTATTTTTAATGTATCACTTTAAAAGAACCTTATTTCCAGATTAAAAGATTAGGGGTTGCTAAAATTAGAGCTTCCTTCTCTCCCCACCACCCCTAGGACATTATATGTGAGGTATCTGAAATGAGATACATATATAATAGCATCTTGGGTTTGCAATTGTTTTTATTGGTTTCATACCCAGCAATTACAGATATTTCTAAGTCTTTATTTTTGTAAAGTATTTTGAACAACAGAGCTGAAGAAAGCACTTATGCTTTGAATATATATTTTAAATTAAGGAGGCAACAGGGACATCTCTCTGTAGTTTTCTTGAAATGGAACAATGGTGCGGTTTTACACAAAGGATCCTTTATAGAGTTCTGTCTAAAGGCACTGTTGTTGTTCCTTTGTCATTGTGGTCACTACGTTGGATTCTTAATGGAATTGAGATCTGTGTGTAATAGAGTAAAATAAGCACCTCAAAAAAAACAGCAGGTCTAGGATCTGTGGGCATATGTCACCAAGCCTGTTTCCGTGACAGAGAAGTATCCACCCTCCACTGTCACTACGGGATGACTAACATCAGCTCAGACTCGTAAGTAAGCAGGAGCGGAAGGAAAGAGGAACGATTATTTCTACCCTGCCTAAACTACACTAAAATGCTTTTTTATCTTGTCCTTTTGGTCCTCTTCTAAGCATGACTCTACAGAAGTAACTAATGTTATCAGTGCCACTGCCATGACCTTAGTCTTCCTCCCGAGGAATATTATGTGATTTTACAATAAGTGAACAGCCATTATACAGTAATAATGAATCTAGTCTTTTCCAAAGCCTCATATATTAGTTTCTTGCTGTATGTTGTTTGTAGGTTGCAGTTCAATGTATAAGTAAATTAGATGTTTTGTTGGTCTGCACTTGAATTTAAACAAGGGGAAGAAAGAAAGGGTATTAAGCTTTAATGCAAAATACAGAACACAAAATAGCATATTTACAAAAGCAAATTGCAGTCTGAAAGTCATGAAAGCCGTGAGAGTCATTGCCCAGCAATCAGCAATGACCTCTTACTACAGTTTAAAATTAGAAAGCACACCTGCCTGTTATTTTGCTGAACAGAGTTTTTATCATTCTGTGTTCAGCTGAGATTCAGAAAAAATGGAATAAAATTATTTCCCAATGTTGTTTGAAATTTCACTGTTATGCAACATATATTATGTTTGGTATTTGGTTTTTAGGACTTTTAATTAACTGGCCTTCCCTCTCCAGTTAAATATATTGTGTACATTTTATAAGCATGAAATGAAAGATGCAAATAAAAAAAAAAATCTTTCATGCAATCAATCTCTATTCCAAAAGGAAAATTAACCTGTGATGCCTTAAAATATGGACCACTTAGCAAAGATACTCTCTCTATATAAATACATATAATTCCAATACTTGGAAAGGCTTCATCATTTATTTTTATTAAAGTCTTACTCCTGTGGCAATTCTTGAGGGTGAAGGGAAGGTAAAATTGCTCACAAGATCTGTGCATATTTTTGTATGTACATAGGCACTCAAAATCTGTATCCATAAGCTATTAAGATTGTCTCATACTAAGACTGATGGCTGTTAATGAAAGGATAAAAAAAGCTGCATTTCAGAAGATTAAAATGCTGTTAATTTCTGTATGCATTTAAGATTAATAAACTGCTAATTAGGACATGCAAATGAGCGTTTTATGAATTCCATCACAAACATTCACAAGTACCTTATACATAAATCACATTCAGTTAATGTATTTTTCTTATGTAATTGGGGAACAGATTGATGAGACAGTCCAATTAGGTCTAATTTACATGTGTATGGAATTTTATAATATAGTATTATGAATCTAATATGCAAGTAAGAAAAATAATTATAGCATGTATTTGCCTTAGTAAGATGAAAGAAAATTACAGCTTATCTTAAAAAATACTGCTACTTACTTGAGGTAGAGGTAATATGTGAAGAGTGTAGAAATTTTAACTTTTTCTCATGAGCTAATAACATGTTTCAATAACTGTCTCTTAAAATTCTTATACCATGGCAATATAGAGATTTTTAGATTTACGAATTCTGGGAGCTAAATCCATCAGTAACCAGCAGTGTCAGAAACAAACCTAGCCTTACACAGAGGACAGCAAAAGTAAAAGCTGAATGAAGTCCAGCTGTAACTGATGACAGAAGCCATCTGGCCTTTGGCAGACAGACATCAAGGAAGAAAAGGAAGGGAAGACAAGGGAAGAGTGAGTTCCTGCAACCAATCCTGGTACCTTCAGTTTCATTGGGAATTCTGTAGTCTGATTTTCTCTTAATATATACACTGTCTTTCAAAAGTTTCCCTATGTTTTTCTGCTGAGTGGCACTTACAGATAAAGTCTCCTGGGAAGTGTAGAACTGAAGTGTTTGTGAGGTTGCTTGGACAAAGTCACTCTGTGGGAAGTGAAATCCTTAACTTCTGGTGTAAGCAATCGCATTCTGCGAGGCATTTAGCAGTCATAGACAAATCCTGATTTTATTGTTTCCATCAACAAGGTAGCTTGTATACTCATTAAGTTAATGGATCGAACTTTAAAGACACTTTGCTGTAACTCCTTTGAATCAGACCTTTCTTTTTCAGAGTGGAAGTATTTCTGACATAGTATCAGGGTATTTGTGTGTGGGTCATGCTGCATGTTTCACTTGGTGATAGAAAATAGCATTTGGCACCTGTGTTAGCACACAACGTGACCCATACTTTTTAACCTGAGAATTGAGAGAATTAAACTTTTATTAGCTTTAATTTAATATGCCTTGCAGAGGTTGAACTGCAAGTCATAGCTATGGTGGTTAAAAGTTATAATATCAGGGAGGACACATTTTCAGTCATCTCATGTCACAGAGTTAACAGCGTGGACTATCTGAAAATGTTTTTTGGGGGTTTTGCCCGCAGGCACATGTAAATACAAGAGCTGGAGGATTATGCCCAGTTTCTTCCCATTTTCTATTTTCAATTTACCAGTGTTTTCACTCAAGAGTACGACAACAATCTTATGGCTACTTCTGAGTCCGATTTATACAAAAATCCTCACTGCATGTAGTGGACTATATATTTAGCCACTTACAGGCAACAGTACTTGGGCAATGCAACATAATATACTTCTCCCACAAAATGTCACGAATAAGGAACCCAGGACCTGGGTAAAATCTTCCGAAACTGCAGGGAACAGTAGTTCATTTCTTGATGGTACCTGACATTTCTGCTTCAAGAATAATACAGTAGTCGACATCAATGTTCAAAAGGAATGAAGTACCACATTGCCTAATTCAAAGATCAGACCTTTCTGAAATAAGTTGAGGAGAGAAAGGGGGAAGGAAAATGTGAATTCAAATGGGTAAATTTTTCCAAACTATCTGTAAGTTGGAATAAAAATACACAATAAAAATGTACAAGGCTAAATCAAACTCTTCTGTCATATTTAAAGCAACTTTTACAAGTTTTAAAAATATTTTAGAATTCTAGTATAAATTTGTTGCCTTATTTTCAATAAAGTGTAAAACAATTTGATAGATGTTAGACTTATATGAACATATACCTGAGTAATTTTTTTTATATACCTAGGATGTATTTTCCTTTGGTCTCTAAATGTAAAATTTCTGAAAGAATAATAAGGTCATTCTATTATTTCAGACGACCAACATCTTTAAAGGATGTGACAGGAGAAATTTATCAACAAATTAGCTCTTTTCTGAGACTAACCAAAGAGGCCATCTTCAACTTGAAAATAAATTGGTGCTCCTTTTAACCCCTGGTGATACTCATTTCAGTGAGTGTGATGCAGAGACATCCAGTACCTACTTGCCCTGTCACTGGAGAGCTTCTTCTTCCATTAAAAAGAATTGTTATAGAAAATAAAATATTTCTTTCTACAAAAGAAGATGGGAAAGAGGTTTTCTACACAACATAGTAAACTTGTATAGCTTCTGTTAAAAAGAAAAGAAAATCTTTAAAAATTTTTCTTGATTTTGACACCTTTATTTTCCTAATGTTAATTCTGGCATTACTGGGTGTAGTGGTTTTAGTTCAC
>WEKY01067884.1:0-72746 GCA_013390045.1 Picathartes gymnocephalus
TTAGCTGGGAGCTTTTCTGCTGCAAGATGGCAGAGGAGAAGGAATGTATTAACTACTCCTAATGACTGGGCTGTCAGGGAAGGCTACTGACCACAGTGATTGACAGGTAGAATCAAGTCTAGATAGTAGAAATAAAAAGTAGAAATAAAATAAAAATGTTGAAGGCTTTCTTGGGGAAAAAAACATTCTAACCTAAAGATCTCTCTCTCTCTTTTCTTTTTTCTTGTATCTCTGAGTTTGTAGTCTTAGAACAGTGACCAGCAGCAAATGAATAGTTTCTGGATGTTTTCCTGGTCTGGGGAGTTTTTCTCTTTATATTTGCTTCATTTTTTCCTGTAATTTGTACTTTTTCCAAACACTTGCTTCTTGAGTTTATGTAGTTAAGTACAACGATTTTCTGTAAATGGAAGCATGCTGCTCTCCATCTTGTATTGGTGGAAAAAAGGAGACAGAGAGGAAACTCAGGCCTACCTGTCATCCTCAGAGATAAAGACGAGAAGAAGCAGCTCCAAGGTCGGGCTGTGCACTCGAACAGCTGGTGGAGATGGAAGAAGCAGGAGGAACAGCCAGCCACCGCTCGTCTGGGGCTCACAGGCACATGTTGGATGTTGTGGCTCTGAGTATTTCCATCATTCCTCTGTTTCTAGAGAGATTTGGAAAATTAATGTAATTTATTGCCGACAAATTTTCAGGAGTCTTGCAGGTTTTCAGAAGCAGGAACCTCAACCTTGTATGTGATGAGTAAGGGCCTTTCAGTGTATGCAGGAGTTCACATGGAGTCAGCTAAAATCAGTGGGAACAGCCAGGCCCTCAGCAGTTCAGTAAATGAGGGTCATTACTTAAGGTAGGCTAGCAGTGTATTTAGAAATGAGCCTGAGGGAAATCTGTTTCCCTTCCTTTTAATGATTCCTGCTCATCTAGAGAGAAATGCAACCCTGTTTCTATAGAGAAGGGGAGGTATAAATGAAAAACTTTTCCAAAGTTATTTTATTTTTATTCCTACCTTTTCAGTTAAGGATTTAAAGAGAGGGTTTCCTGCATTTGAAAAAGGTGGAGGGTAGCATGACTGTAATTATTCAATAATAAGCAGGGTTAAAATAGTGGGATCTCCTTTCCATCTCCAGTTTTGTGGTAAGGGCTTGTTTCTTCCTGTAGTTTCCACCAGAAACCTGTGCTGTAAAGGGTCTTCAGAGAGGGTAGGGTATTCTCCAAGAGGTACAGAATTGCTGTCATGTACCTCTGAATGTCCATATTGACAGTTGAGAATCTCAGATAAAGGAGCAGGAGCCTGAGAATGTGTAGAGCATTAAGGGCAGGCATTTCCTGGCTGCTGCCTCTCCCTTTGGTAACTGTACTGGTTCCAGACAGCTGGAGAACAGGCTTGCTGGCCTTGGGGTGAGGAGGCTCAAGGCAAGGCTTGGAACTGATCCCATCCAGGCTGCTCACCTGTACAGGCACTGCCAATTTTCTGTGCTTTGAGGTAAGGCACATTCAATTTTCTCTGTGTCCTCATATGATGAGGGCAGACTTCTAACTGAATCTCTGGATAGAGTGGTGCTGTATGCCTGGGAAGGATGTGGAAATTGGATATGGTAGACACCTTCTGCTGCACAAGAGCCCCCTTGACCACAGAAGGAACCTTTGCATTTATGGAAGAGGATTCAAGAGTTTAAGTGGTCCCATCTCTGTTTGCACAGCAATACCCACAAGCTTCATTTAAAACATTTACTTAAATACTTTGTTGACTTAGGACTGCATATCATTGAAGTTACAGGGTTTCTGAAGGAGCTAATGGTTCTGTGATCTGTGAAGTCTTTGGAAAACTATTTTGTTAATAGACATTATAAGTATTTTTAAAAAATGTCATAGTAGGAGAGCAGCTGTCTACAAACTTGGTGCTGGGAAGGAAATAAGATAGGGTTGGATCAATACAGGCTAGGTTTGTTTCCTCCCACACCTGCTTTATCTAAGATTATCAAAGCCAAAAGCAATGATACCTCTTCAGTTACTGTCACTAGGAAAGACTAGTGGATATGTTCCAGCTGTTTGGCCTCAGATTTCACTGTCTCTGCTAGAATACAGCATTGATGTAAAACCCTGAGACAAGACAGAAGGGCTTCTCAGCTGTCTAAGACAAGCTGGCACAAAATAAAATATTGTGGACCTCCTCCCTGAGAACATAGTAGCCAAAACCACAGAGTAGCTGCTACAAGATGGAGTGGGAATGTAATGAAATGCAGCCGGAGGTAGCTGTAGCATAGCATATAAATTGACTTAAAACAGGGGGTAAGGATTGAAGGACTTTCCCAGAGTGAATGATTTTGTAGGTTATTGATTTGGGCAGCAGTTTATTTAAACATTAAAACTCTGAATGAAGCAAGTTACCCTGAAGAAAAATGTGTCAGGTGTAGAACTTGTTACAGCTAACGGGTTAGCCTCTGAGGACTTCATAAACTGTCCAGTTATATTTATTATAGAAAATATTTTCTTGAGGAAAAAACCAGACTGTTACCCCCTCCAGAGTGTGCTGTGGTATTTTCTGATGTGAATGCTTGAATTGCGTGGTCTGTTACCATTACAGTTACTGTGTGACTGTGCTCAAGACTTTTTAACAACCTCTCTCTGTTTCCGAGGGAATGGGAATAAAAAACAGCAACTTAAGGAAAACTACTGCAACAATTATATCATTACCCATCCAGGTGTATGATTACACTTAGTGCTCTCTCTGGGAAGTGCCCCACAGCAATATAGAGGCCCTTGGAAGGAAGCTGGCATTCAGCAATGGGAGGGGGCTTCAGGACAAGGAATGACAGTGCATTCCTGCATTCCTCGTGGCTCTTGGAAATCTGCAGATAAGAAACCCCTCAGACTTACACAAAATTGGTAAAATAAAAGTAAGACATTTAGTAGTGCGAGAGGTTATAGAAAAAACTTACTTTATTCTTACTAAGGACCAAATCTTCAGTCCCTTACAAAGCAAAAGGAAGGGATGTAGGAGAAACAAGAGAAACAGGCTCCCTCCACCCTGATGTCTTGGCAAGGGTAAGGCTGGCTTGTTCACAGGCTCCAGATGGTTCCAGAGTTTCTGTGGGTGCACTGCTCATGCTTGGAGTGTTGATTTTAGCTCCTGCCTATGTAGTCCCTGTTCTGACACCAACAGACTAAGCTGAGTCCCCTCAAATGTGACACACCTTGAAGTTACCCCCATGTGTGCATGTAAGATAGAGGAGACTTAGCTAGGCTAGTATCAAAATCAAACTTGTAATACCTGCAGTATTTCTGTTGTTTTCTTGGCTATATGAGCCTTGTGGAGGTTAATGAGCTCATGCAGTCACCTATAGCTGGCATTAAATGGTCCCCCAGGTTTTGCAGTTTAGGCTCAAATGATTCCTGATGTCCATTTTCCCTACAGTTCCTATTCACTCATTGCAAAAGTCAGCTATTCTGAGAGCTGCTGCTGCTCAGACCTTCTGAGCACTGCTTGCAGATTGAACTGTGTCACACACAACAACTGGAACTCAAGACAATTCAGCCAGTCCTGCAAAGTGTTTATAAGTAGCAACCTTTCACAGCAGTTGAATTCTTGTTTGCATTGTTTTTGGACGTTTCACATGTGTGTCTTTTCTCTTGCTTCTAAAGACTTACAGAATGAGTAATGGTCAGTAATTTACTGCACAGAGGGCATAGGAACAACAATTGGGTTATTAGCACCACAACACCTGCAGTTTGAATGAGTTGAGTGGACAAAAAAAGTGTGATTAGCATATAGTATAGAAGTACTTGATACTAAAGCTGATCATTTTGGAGCTATAGCTTGTCTGGGTTGGTTTACTCCCAGTAATGGAGTGTCTGCCATCCAGCTTGTCTGGTTCCTTTCCCCTGGTTAGCAGAAACACCCATGCACCCTGCACCCCACAACCTGCCCACCAAATACAAGAAAAAAAGAAAAAAAGGCACTGTCTTGGATTTCAGAGGATTGCATTTCTTTATTGTGTTAGTGGGTACCAGGTCCAGGTGTTAAATGCTGTTAGCATTGCAGCTGCATGAGTACCAGTCTTGCTACCTTAAACCCGATTTTAATATGTCCTTCATTATTCTAAATAAATATAATACAGTGAACACTACATCAATAAATTCTGACTGTCCCCAAAGCAATTACTGTAAAGCCAACAAACCAGACATTCAGGTTAATTTCAAAAAGAGAAACAGGAGAGCACATTACCATCCTCTCTGTGACGTGTACTGGCAGCTGCGTTGGCACAATAAAGGTATTGCAGGGTTCATGGTCCCAGCTCCCTTTGAACAGTTTTGCTTGGCTGGGTTTTTAAGGTTCTCTTCATTTGTTTTTTGCTCTGGCAGTGCTAGAAAGCATAAACTTTTGTGCTGTGATCCCTCTATTTTATCATAATAATATGTTCAAATTTATTGGGATGTATCTCAGTAAATTATGCTGTTCCAGGAAGAGAGGGAACGAGGGACACCAAAGAAGAACAATTAAAACGTATCTGTCATGCATTCCACCTTAAATTTCTGATAGGTATTCTACTGCAATTCTGCATCCCTGGAGGTTTTGTTGTTTAAATATTTAAACAATAAAAATTACTAAAGCTCTAAGAATGATGTCTCATGATATTCAGTGAATTAAAGATTATCTGTATCAGCCCTCAAGAAGGTAAAGAAAAGACTTGCATGTGGAAGGTGAAATACAGTCTCACTAAAGCTCTGTAAGTGAAATCACCCTTAAGATTCTCTTATGCTAGGATATGTTATCCGACAGGCCAGGTCTGGAAAATGCCTGTTGTCTTAACTAATTAAGATATATTTTTGACAGGGCAGATATCATACGTTTTTGACAGGGCAGATATCATATCATCTAAGCAAGTTGCTAATAATTCAGTTTTTCCAAGCAAAGCTAACTGTGCTGTGCAAAAAAGACCTGTCACAGGAAAATGTCAACAGAGCAGAGGAGCTGGAAATCAGTTGGAATACATTTTGAGGCCTGAAACTAGCTTCTTTGTCTAGCTGACTGTATGTACAAAGCTGCAGTCCAGGAGAATATAGTCTGTTTGTACATTTTTGCACATTGCAAAAGTAATTGACTCTGTCTTCTTCATGTGAGAAGAACATAGAACATGGTAAATTTTTAACCTAAAAGCATTTGCCGTCATCCTCTCTTGCAGCTAGGCCTCCTTGCATTTTCAGTTTTAATAAAGGAAAGTTATATTAGAAAATATTCTGTGCATTTTAAACCTCCTGTGTATTGCAGAAGTGTATATTTTGGTGGCAGAGTGGTTCATCAGGACTTGATGGGACACATTAATTATAATGAATGATTATGAAAGAATATGTTGGCTTTAGTGCAGACAAAACTGTGGCTGTTGTGGATCCTGGCATTCCTGGATGATCCCTCCTGTACAGGGCCAGCCCAGTGGCTGGACACACTCCCAGGTACCTTTTTCAGGCCTGTCTCCCTTATAGTTCAAGACCAAGGACTTGCTGGCCTATAGCAAAGCAGCCTACATTTATTCCTGGTTTAGAACCTAGAGACTGTAATCATGCTCAGAAAACATGATGTGAATAGGAGGAAACGACAAGGAGAGGTGGCTGGGGACCCTCTAATTTATATATGATGAAAATTTTATGCCCCTTCTTATAGAGAAATAACTGAGAAGTGCCACAGTGCACCCTGCCATCACTGGGGAGGAGGAGCAGTGTGTGAGGTGATTGGAAAATCGGTTGTCTCCACTTGCCACACTTTTGTTGCTGGATTAGCTCAGTGCAGCCGTGGTCTAAGGGATGCTTCCTGCGTGGTGGGGCATGGGAGGGGTGTCTGTGTATTTCTTTGTTTTAAAACAACAACAAGAACAACAACCAGAGCCATGATAAAACACAACAAAACACTTTGGTCTTGGGTTCAATAGTGTAACAGCAATTAGGTCCTAAAGCAATTAGGACCAGCAGCACATACAATAAGGCACACTGTGTATAGAAAACAGTCCACCCTGGTAGTGCTCTAGCAGTCCATGCATTAAACCCTGCAGATAAGCTGCCAGAAGATATTTTATGCTTCTGCTGTTGTTGGGAAATTGCTATTTCAACTGTCCTGTTTTGAAGATTAAGGAAATGGATTCACTCAATCAAAATATTTTGCTTTTGAAAAATAATGGCAGATTGAATCATGTAATATCATAATGTAAGTTTGCCATAATCATAATTTCAAAATTATATGTGTTCAATCAACAGCTTCCTGTAAATCTGAAAAGTAATTACTCACCTGTTAAGCAAGAAAGTAAGGTCTGACAGTCCTTGTTAGGGGGGAGGAGAAACAAACTGTGTAGTTAAGAGGTTCTAGCATTTCCCTGCTTTAATGCTCAGTGAATTTGAATCCTTGTGGCAACCTAGATTAGAGCCTGGTCTTGGCTGTGTTGGTACTGGGAGTCCTCTTGTGCAGGCAGCCCAGTTTCCCTGTGCCCCAGTTAAGAGTTGTCCCAGCTCTGTTTGGTGAGGTGCAATTCCACTTCAGGCCCATATGTAATGAGATTCCCAGATGGCTTTGTGCAGCTAAGTTTGCGCTTTCTTTTTTTTCCCTTGTGTCTCTTCAGTGAAGCTGAAATTTTCTTTCCAGTTACACCTGTTTTTTAACCCTTCCTTCATCAAAAAGGTAACCAGATGGTGATTTACATTTCCCAGGGGATGAAAAGCAGTGAAGGCTAACACTGGAGCTGCTTACTTCTCCCTGAGCATTCCTCCTCTGACCATGCCGTATGCATTTCTGGGAACCTAAACCAGCTGTGGACAGGCATTTCTTTATGTTTTGTGGTTTACTAACCCAGGTTTTAGACTTTCTAAAGTACAACAACTGGTGCTGTCACTGTTCACAGCTTGATCCCACGTGAACCCGTGCTACTTTGCACAATAAAACCCATCGTATGTTTAATCCTAAAAAAAGGCTTTGCCTAAAAGGGTGGTGTGAATCTCTTTGAAATAGATATGTATTAAATTTTAATGTGTAAACCTGGAAAAAAATGCCTTTCTGTATTACTGATTTGTTACATTAAATATCCTTTGTGTGGTCCATGCCACATCTACAGCAAAATGCAGCTGTGCAAATGGACACGTTACTTGGCTTTTGTCAGGTTGCATCAGTCAAAACAAATGCTGCCTTCTGTTCCTCGGCTGCTTTGCTGATGCCTGTGCCCTCCTGGTTTCTTTGCTCAGTGGAATCCCTTTTTTACTCTCATTCTGTCTGCTACAAATGGTTAGAAGTGGGAGTCAGCAGGAACAGTTTGATTTTCATTCCAAGTGAGGACAGCAGCAGGCAGGGCATAGCAGCCAGGTTCTCCAGCCCTTCACTGAGGCACCACATGGGTTTCAGTAAACTGGGAATGCTGGATTGATCTTAGGAAGCACTTGGGTTTAGATTGTTTCTCTCCTGGAAACCTGTACAGATCTGATTGGTAAGAAAAGAACAGAAGGAGTTAAAGGCAGGTTAGGTATGAAGAGAGCAGCATACTTCTGGTCTTAGGACAAGAAGGCTTGTGCCTTGGCCAGCAGCTACAGGACTGTACTGTGAGAGTGATGGAAAAGCACCTCTTTTTGGGAACATCCCTGCCCTGCTCTTTGGCTGGTTTGGATGGGTTCTCACCCACCTCATCAAATGACCTAAACCCTTTGTCTCTTAATTCCATGATTTGTATCAAGAAGCCATGTCAGACTGCAGTGTTTTGGTGTTTTCTCTCAAATTGTAATTACAAGACACTTGGAAGCAATGTGAGGAATAATCCACTCACTATTTTTTTAGACAGTATGTCTCCAGCTGCTGTCTCTTATTTCTGCTCATACATCCAGGGGCTGCAAATTCTCTGCCTGTTAGTGGGGTAAGTGTGAGAGTGAGGCTGTTAACAGGATTTGGTTGTGGCTGGATAAGCGCAGGGAGACCTGCAGAGCAGTGTCCAGAACGCCTGGACCTTGTCTGTGTTAGAACAGCTTTCAACAGCTATAGGGAAAAACCTGGAGAGGTGAAAGGAAATTTTAAATGATCAGCAGCCTCTCGACTTCGAGCTACTGCACTTCTGTTTACTTGGCATTACCCGGGTCTTGCGCCTTTGCAAGTGTAACAAACCCAATAGATTTTAGCAGACCTGTGCCATTGTGGCAGTGACAAGTCTTGTGGTCTGATCAGGGAGTGAGTGGGTTTAGGCCTCCAGTTTTGGCTTAGCTATTTACTGGAGAGTAATACCTGCAGGGAAGTGTGGCTGCTTCTGCTGGGTTTAGTCCAGTTATGCGAGGTTGCACTGCAATGGACAGCGTGATCTGAAGGTGAATACTATGGGAATTATCTTAATGGCCCCTTTACATTTTTATTATCTTAGCTTAAATGTCTCAGAACACTTTTCAGTTTAACAAATAAGAAATTCATACTGGTAGGTTTTTTTCCATTTTGGTTTTTCACTCTCTAATTTTCACATAGACCCCTTTATTTTTCCCACTTCTGTTTGAGATGCCCCAATGTTATGGGTGGCTATCTAAGCAAAACCCTCATCTCCTTTGGGATCGCATGTCCTCTTGATTCTAAATTCCATTATTTTGAAAACCATTTTAAAAATGGTTGTTAAAATATCAGAGATAATCAAGTGAAGCAATGAAACTGTCCCCTAAGAGAAAACACAATTCAATTCATAAAATATTCCCTGCAGATGTCTTAGAAAATATTCCCTCTCCTCCTGCAATTCCCTCTAGCAGTATGACATGCTTTGCATTGTAGATATTTTTCCTAAGTGTCAGGCCTAAGGACTCCTTACAAACACCATCCTACCTCATTTGCATTCCATTGGGTTTGACCTAGGGAATGTGTCTGGGGGCATTCACAGGCCCAGGCAAGGATGGATACAAACTGTCTTCTGTGCTGAGCTGCTAAACAAGTACGTGGGCTCCTTTTGTCTGAGCAACCGCTTTGGATAAACTGGATACATCTCTGGCCCTTGGGTAGAAGGGTACTCGCTTTGGCCTTTTTAACATGGATACAGGATTTTGCCTCACCTGTGCCAGTAAGGGTATGTTCAGGGTGTCCTGCAGGGACTTGGCTTTAGGTTTGGATGCACCAGAGTGTCTGACACTCACTCTGGATATATTTGCTACGAGTGGTTTGGGAGCAGCACACAGGATACAGTCAACTGAAATCTAATGCTTCCTCATATCAATTATCTATTTGAGCTTGATAAATTTCCAAACCTGAGATATTTAGCAAAAGAAAAGAAAATGTGCTCTGGCCACTCCTTAACATGGGTAATTCTGTGAAGATGCCTGTTTCCTTAAGGAGATGCTCCTTAGCCAGTCTATGAACTTTGCCCAAGACCTAGTTTTAATGTTGGAGAATCACCCTAGATTTGGGTCTGGATTGCCTTTATCACATAAAGGACCTGTTCTGACAAACAAACTGGACCACTACCTGTTTGAAAGCTACCAAAGTCTCTATACATGCAAATGCTTGGAGAAGGAATTTTAGGACTGACTTGGTCCCTAAAACCTGCCAAAATAATATTTTTGCTCAGGACCTTCTCATATCAAAATGACATGATGTAGTGCAGAGAAGGCAATGTTGATTGGATTAAGTTAATTCTTAATTTTGATAGTTATTTTAACTGTTTGTTTGAAAATTTTCCTACCAGCTGTGCCATAATTACCTATTAGAGTGTAAATCAGATGTTTATAAACCAGTGATGCTGCTTTTTCTGTCTCCTCCAGTATGACCTGATCCCAGTAGATGTTGAGGGTTTGGTTGGTTGTTTTTTTGTTTGTTTGTTTGTTGTTTTTTTTTTTTTTCCCCAAGTGACTCGAGGGCCAATAGTCATGACTGCTGTAATGTAAAACACCATCTGTGACTCTGGCTTGGCTGTGCTATGTTCCAGATTGCACAATGCATGAGCAATAGTTCAGATTGTGGCAATGTGTTGCTCTTTTATGGTGCTGTATGTACAAGACACATTTCCTTAAGGACTTTTATAAAAGCAGCGTCTTGAATAAACAGAGCCAAAGCTATCAGTTCAACAAGATTTGAGGCAAATACTGTGAATATGTTCATAATTATAGATCACGAGCTGGTGAAAATCCCCATAATGCATGCAAAAATTGAGTATGTAATTTCAACCAAATGAATACAGTTTACTGAAAGCAGTAGTTAAGAGAGAGTGTATGAAGTTTAAAAGCCACAGTAACTCTGACCAGTATAATGGGAAACACAAGTCTACCTAAAGTTGTTCAAAGGAATTCCTTTAAATCTAAGGGTTGGATTTCTGCAAATGTCAGGTACGAGCAACTTCCACAGGCCCCTGTCTGCCATAACTCTCAGGTAAGGGTTTGGAGGCTCCTGCTGGCCACAGTACAAGCTAACATTTATTTCATCACCTATGAAATAAAATAGAGAGATTAAAGATAAACTTAAGTATCATTCAAACCTGATGAGAACAAGAAGTATCTTGCAGAAAGAGGTCTTGTAGAAATAAATGAAAAATGCTTAAAATAAAAGTTACCTAAAACCTCTTCTGAGACTGTAATCCTGATGCTGAGAGCAGGGTCCACTCTGTCCTCTTGATGTTAGGGACAGACAGACAGAAAGGCACCAAAGCCAACGTTTGCCTCTCAGGAGCAGTACCCAGTAATGAAAGACATTTTTTCTTAATATATGAAGAGTAATGGGAAGGAATAAAGGAGGTACTAGAGGGTCAGCTCAGAGGAAAGATACACTTGATCTTCCTCTACGCATCGTTCCCATTCAAGCTGCTGTCTGTTAGTGTCAGTTGTCTAATGATGCTCATCTGTTGTCTGAACTGTATCTGTGTATCTCTGGGCCTGTCTCTGATTTATCTGTTAGCTATCATTATCTATTATGTGGGGATGCACATGGTGTGCCTAGGTGTACATGAGCCTGTGGTAATCTCTGTTCCAGAACTGTCTCGCAGTAGCTGAGGCTGACTCACGGCTGAAGGTCCTTGTGGAGGATTTTTGCCAGTCTGGGGACTACAATGGGAATTTGAGCTGCATTGATCAAGCAAATTGAAATGACACAAACAATCTGAGTAATGCTATTCATGAAGTGTATGACACTGGAGTGATGTAGGTTACCTGCTGGAGATGAAGAAGGGAGAGCAGCTAATGCTAGCTAAGAGTCATGTCATGCCTTTTCTCTGCCTTTTTCACCACCCCCTGATGTGGCACCAGTCATGTGGAGCTGGACTGCTGCAGCCTCCTTTTTGCAGTCCTTCAGCCATACATCCCCCTGCACTTCCCTGTGTGCACACCTTGGCCTTGCATGTTTTCTGTTTGCCTCCGTCAGTGCTCAGCAGCATCTTGTGCTATAGTAATGTTTTGCCTACCAGTACTGGTCAGAGTTATTCCTCCCTCTCATTCTAGGTCAAAGTCTGTTATGGCAAACGTTTTAAGGAGAATTTTGTCTTTCACATCTGGGTTTTTTGAGAACCTTCTCTACTCTGCTGTCCTCCCTCCATCCTTTCTTATTTCCCCTTAGAAATGAACCATAACGAGGTGAGATCCTTGCAGGTGACCATAACCTGAGAGCTGTAAACTTTGTGTTAGAAATCTGGTGTCCCAGATATAGGATATATATACTGACAACATGTACATACTTGTGAAAACAGAGAGAGGCACAATTAGCATATCTGAGTCCAACTCAACTCTGTGAACAAGATACTAATTTTTATTTATAGCCTTGGATGCATGTAGGTGCATATATAATTCTAGCTCACCACAAATGAAATAGAAGGTTTTATTTATAGATATGTGTACAGCATGTTCATCTCTACGGAATCTCTGTATTGTTCCTCAACAAGACTGACAGCTGACAGCTCTGACCAACTTGACAAGGTACTTTTGGATAGATTTCCCAATATTTATAACAGCCAAACTCTCCGCTTTTAAAGAAAGATGAAAATGGCAGATAATCAGGATGTAAATAATTTACGAAAAAGAAAACCAGTACTGTGTTAATTTGAACTTTCTTCTTTAGGCTAATAAGCTCTGGATTACAAACTCCACAGCTTGAAACTTGCCTTGCCTATTTTAAAAACTAATTACAACTAAATACAAAAAGCAGACAATCATCACTGAGGGCAAGAGGAGAAGATTATTATTATATTTCTGAAGAAAAGCAGAGGCTCAGGGCTGGCTGCTCTGGAGAACAAGATCAAGACCTCTTAGCCCAGAGTGGGAACCCACCCTCCACAGGCAGTCAGGATCTTTAAGTGTCAGGTGGCAACAAAAGTTTTGAGGGTTGTGTTTCTATTGACCAGTACATAGGACTAGTAGCATTTTAATTTGTACAACAATTGCCCTTGGGTTGCTGTGTGCATCTGAGGTTCTTTGGTCCTATACAACTTCAGGGGAGAAAATAATGCCCCTGCTCTATAGAAGTTGCTAGCAAATGGAGCTGGGATTAGACCGGGAAACAAATAATTGATTCAATTTTTCTGCTTCCTGAACTAGCAGATTTGTAAACAGCTGGAGATCCCAATTTTATTTCAAGCTACGCACATATTAAGATCAAAGCTATATTTCTGAAGTTTGGTTTATGAATTAACAATATTCTGAAAATAACAAAAAGCTTTGTTTTTAGGTTTAGCTATTCTCAGGGTTTGTACCATTTCTTGCCCATGCCTGTCTTAAATGTAAGTTTGGGTTTTGCTGCTTGAAGGCTGCTCCAAGTTGATTTGCATCTGTGTGGGGTGGCAAGTCAGCCCTGAAACTGAGTCAGCAAAACCTACTTCACACTTCCCTGCAGGACCAACAGCAGCTCCTGGCAGAGGGTATTTCATGCAAATGCCATTAGTCAGTCACAAGTTACACTGGTCTAAAGCAGTTCATGTAAGCAGCAGTACTGAAAAATCGAGTTGTATGTGATGTCTGGGATTTGTTGCTTCAGAGACTATAGGGAACTCCTTACTCAAACCTCCACTTCCTCACCAAGCACAACTGGAAGCATGAATGGGCACAGGGATGCACAGGCAAATCTGTTGTGTAAGCACAGGAACAGGGTTCCATGGACGTGACAGCTTGAAAAATGAACTTGCTGCATCTGAACTCCTCAGATATGGTATCATGTTTAGTAAGTTGCTCTCTCCTTCATGTCTGTTGCCTGCAGACAAGGATTCTCCTCCTGGCTTCCAGCATGGGTCAGCATGGCATCAGCATGGTATCAGCAGAGAGAAACAAGCACAGCTTGGGGAAACAATCACTGCCACTCGATGCTAACAAAACTCACTTCAGACCTTTTCTCTGCACATTATTAAGGTCAGTGAGCCAGATTGTAAATAAGAGGCCTAATTTCAAGCAGACCTTACCTGTGCCATTTCCTTGGAAGTCAGTGAGACCTGGCAGATGTGATTGTGGCAGTGGTGGCCATCCCTGCCAAATCGTCAAAGGTGCTTCTCCTGTTATGCCAGAGAAATATTTGCTTGTGCCCCAGTCATCCCTGCTCACAATTGACTTCTTAGCAAGATGCCACCCTTTGGTTTAACTGAAATTCAAAGGCTCCCTTGCCTTAACCCAGATAGGTTTCTGTTACTCAGCTTCCACACACAGCTGTACTGACACAAATGAGAGTGGAGATCTCTAGGGGTAGGAACAAGCCTTCAGCTACTTTTGCAATAGGGCAGAGATCTAGGGTGGAGAAAGGGGAGACTGACACAGCAGGGGACATTAATGTCAGCTAAACCCACCATGCCTTGTGTCTTGGAGCCCTTCATTTAAGCTGTGCGTGCACAGCATCTTTCAGTTTACCAGCCTTGTTTCTCTGCCAGTGAACACATAGTGAGCAAATTTTATCCCACTGCCATTTGCCAGGACAGTGATCAGCTCTTTGAAAACAAAGGGTCAGATCTGGGAGCAGCACCTAAGAAAGGATTTGTTCAGTGAAGTTGTAAAGAATCCTTATGTTCTGATTGAAAAAAAAAAAGCAGGGTGAGGTGGGGCATAAAGAGCAGCAGGCAGTTGCTCAGGGGAGTGGATGGGCTGCCTTGAGATAATTGTTTCTTTCATTTTTTTACCTGTAACTGTTGTGTGGAGTGAATCTTTGTAGAGGAAGGGCTTGCTACAGCCAATTGTTCTGGTAATGCTGTGCCATCGCCACATTGGTTTGTATTCACAGTCTTGCTACCTACTGAAAACCAGAAACAATAGGAAAAATGCATTCTGTATGGCAGTGCTATGGCAGTATGGATCTCTTGGCAAACAACTACAATGAGCCTAGCTGGAATTTTAAAGTACAACTATTAATTATATGCCTCGTGCTAAACATTGATGAATTTCTTTGTGGTAGAAAATACGTGCATATTTCTTCTAGGCATTAAAGCCTTTTCTCTTTGGTGGTGGTAATTAAAAAACAAGGACAATATGACTGGCAGAATGCAGTGGTTTTTTTTATTTTTCTAAGAAGACATAATTTATAAATTAAAAGCACTATGTCTCAGCCAAGAACAAGCTGGTCTTCTGAACTATGGCATGAATGTCATCAATGAAAATGAAAGATAAAAGATGAAAAGCATCTTCTTTTCCAGTTAGAATGAGCATTTTGCTAGTATATTCAAATTGCACAGAGAGAAGTTCGTAACCCTTCCTCACTTGCTGGGACAGGTGGCCAGGGAAATCCTGACTCCTTGAGAGCAGCCTCCCCAGGAACACACCCAGACCATTGACACTCCAAAGATGAACAGAGGGAACATCCCAGGAGTGCCTGTGCTCATCTGGGCAGGTCTTGTCTCTATAAACATAATCAGACTCTGATTGTGTTTATAGAGGGATTGTGGTTATAGGAGGGTGGGTGAAGGACCTGCTAACAAGTACAAACAAGTCAATAAGTTCTTAGAAATATGCTTTGACTTTACAGATTAGTAACCATCCAAAGGGGCAAACAAGGGGTGCTTTCCACCTTTGCTGTGGCTATGGCCACTTATGCACCCCACACTTTCTACAATAAACACCTATCCAAAAGTGAGGTACCTTTTCAGGATAGGTTTAAGGATCTCTGCATTTCTCTTGCCACTAAAAGGAAGATCTCAGCCCTCCTGTCTTCCTCTTTCACCTATCTTCCTTATCCTAATATTGGTGAGAGGCTGATATGAGTGAAATTTAAGCCATGAAATAAAAGGAAAGATTTCAAACAGTTCAGGTCCCACTGAGCTCAGGGCTGGTCCCTTTTCAAGGGACCAAGAAAACTGAGAAAACACAGGGAGTGGAAGGAGTGCAGATCCACCTTTTTCAGTGGTAATCTGATCTTAGATCAATTTAAATAAATCATGAATTAATCCATTCTTAAACAGAGCCCAGTGTCTGAGAGCTGGATTCAGTTAACTACTTTCCATGTTATCAAGGTGCAGACTCTAAACTGATCAAATTTAATGGTACTAGAAGGGTTGGGCTGGTTGGGGTTTTCTTAATAAATAATTGTTTTTTTAAATTTTTGTTAGTTTGTGAATTGACTTGTCAGTGTTGTACTCCCAGCTGCTCCAAAACTAATTTTAGTGTTAGAAGTTTGAAACCCTGACTTTGAGTCCATAGCTTTGCCTTTTGTTCTCAGTCCCTACAAAAGGAGGCTGCAGTTCTCATCTCTTCAGTTGATGGTTTAGGTGTTTCTGCTCTGTTGTGGCCATGGAGGGTGGAGCTGTACAGTTAATTCTCTGCTATAGTGATTTTATTTGTATTGATTACACGATGTTATTCTGCCTTCTGCTTGTCAGTAATTTAACAATCTCTTTATTTGGTAGCTAATTAAGAGTAGGGCTGGCTGAGTTCTTTTCAATTAAAAGCAAAGCACGCATGATACTCTGTTTTCAAAACTATGTCCCTAAACTTTAAAAATCTCAGTGAAAAACTGAGTTTTCTAAGACCTCTCCCCACTCCCGTTTTTGTTCTCTTTCCCTATTCTCTGTCCCTTGTTTCAAGATTTAATTTATTTTTGCCAGGGACAAAACTGGGGCGGGGAGAAGTACAGAGAGCTGGGAAATAAAACATCTTTTTCAACTCTTCCCACACAAGTACCTGTCTTTCAATCAGTGCAGGTTAGAACTAGCTGCAAATGCATTTCTGTGGCCCCAGTATGCCTGCACCGTGTGAGCACCTCTGCCCTCTTCTTGATATTTTTAGCCCTGCTTTTCTTTGGTGTATCTCTGTTCTTCCTCTGTACTAGAGGACAGTGTACCTTCCTCTGTGGTTTGCCCGTTTTCACTGCCCTTTCCTGACCTCTGGTATTTTTTCCTAGAGGCAGTAGGATGAATTTGACTGGTATTGGAGCTACAGGCACGACAGTGCCCTCAGTCTCTGATGACACTGGGTATCACAGGAACTGCTGAGAACCCTGCTCGCACTTTTGAGAGCCCTGACTATGCAGTAGGTGTCTTGCTTTGTGTCCATATGCTGTGTACTAAGGGGCAGCTGGGCCAGAGAGGAGTTAATCTCAGCTCTTGGGCCGGGAGAACAGCCAGAGCCTGGATGGCAGCACTATTGCCTGGGGCCATCCTCCCACCTGGCACCTCCAGCCTGACGAGGCCCCTGCTAATCCCCTTTGGGTGGGCATTGCCCCGGTACAGAGGGAAGGCAGCAGCATCTGCCTTTGTCTGCACTGCTGCTGGAGCTGTCTGCTCACGGCAGGAATGGCAGCAGAGCTGTGTCCCGCTTACCCTGGGACAGCAAACGGGAGCTCAGCCGAGCACCGGCTGCTGGGGAACTCCTGGTGGGTGACAGGCAAAAAGCAGCAGCACGTGGCTGTGACCTGTCCGCTTCCAGAGGGACTGCTGGTGGCAGAATGTGCCTGACTCCCCTGGAGGAGGAAGAAGATGGAGTGGTGGGCAGCAACCCTAACCTTGCTACTTGCTTTTTTTTTTTTTTTTAACCTTCTTACAGTATTGCTGATTTCTGATGCCTTCAGAGATATCTTGATTGAACACAGAAATAGTGTCAGAGGCCCTACAGCTACCAGGATAAAAATAAGATTATGAGGAAAGTCGTGGTTTTATTATTAAAATGCTTCCCCAAAATGATTACTTTTGTGTAGTTATTTAGGTGGTTGGAGCATGCATAGATTTATAGTACAGAGAGCACAAAGCCATCAGACCTGCAGGAATTTCCCACAATGCTGCAGCTCTGCCTTTTTCCAGGACAGGAGGCTACAAATGCTTCTGGAAGCACTGCTCTGTTAGGGTATTTCATTTGTTTGTTTTTAAATCTGACAGTGAATTCAAAATATGTACTTAGAGCAGGAAGTGTTCTCTCCAGGACTAAGAACACAGTCGCAAAGAAAATAAATAGGAAACATAATATGTAACTTTTCATTCACTGTTCCTTCAGAGAGGTCCTAGCATCTTTTGGGTGGCTTTTTGTTTCCAGAAAATAAAGGTTGCATTTTACAGTGAAGAAAAAGAAGGCAGCTCTTCCACAGCAGCTGTATAATTTAGGCTGCTTCTTTTAATTTCTGCTGTTGCATGAGCTGACTGGTTTTTTTAGGGTGCTTTAATGCAAAGTTTGAGCTAGAAAAAGTGACCTTGTTATGAGAATACCTAGCAGACATTCAATATGCCAGCAGGACTAGCCTAGTAAAGTTAATGGCTTGAAAATTCAATTTGAAATGGTACTTTGATTTAAAAGAATTTATCTTTGGAGTAAATTGACATTTGAATAACATGGTTAATTCTACCAGCAGAAGTATTAGAAAGCAGAAGTGTTTATATGTCATTCCCTTGTGGCTTCTAAGGTAGTTGTCTGGCACAGTGCAAAAAAAAAGAAAACAGAAGATAAAAGGAGAAATTGGACATTTGAAACTCAGCTGCAGGATTTCAGATTTCCCTTTCCTTTTTTTTCCCTGGGTGTAACTAGGTAACTCCCATTGCAGATCTTTCACATTTGTCTGATAAGCCATCAATTGACTTCACTTTGACTGTTATTGACTAATGCTGAACTGTGGTTTGAATCTTTCAGGGATATGTGAGGAACTGTATAAGGATAATCAAGCAAGGATTCAGCTGGATTTGACCCATTTAAAGAATACATAGACAATAGAAAACCGGGAAAATGCAATATGGTATCTGAATTCATTTACAGCTTTGAGATGCTGGTATGAGACTTCACTGCTGTCCGAGCACTGTTTCTTAGCACCAGTTTTTACCTACAGAGGAGGTCTTGTTCAGTCTGTTTTTCCCTACTTAATGACTTACTTGAAAAAAAAAATTAAAAGAATCTCTATTTGAAAGACCCAGCAGGCTCCACCTGCCACACTGGCACAACCTGCTGGAATAGCAGCATTTCAGACTAAGTAATGCTTTTATAGCCAGTACTCAGCAAACTGCTTTTCCGAGCCAGCCCGCGATTCTGAGCGTGGGGCAGCAGACAAGGGGTTATGTGAACTTGCCTATGTTGAGCACAAACATGTCATAGCCAATCTTAATCCTTAAGCCTGCTTTTGTTTTGAAGGTTCTTGTTTGCTGCAGGTATCTAAATTTAGCCATATTTTTGTCAGCTAGAACTTATGTTACAGAAAAGAATGCTAGCAAATCTCAGCAATGTCACACTTCATTAGTCATGCAAGCACTTAAAAGCAAGGTTAGAAACACAAAATTCGGGAGATTTGTGGAGGCAGTTGTTTAAAAATGCCACACTGAGCTTTTTAGGATTTACCTTCTGAAAATGGACCAAGTTAGAACATTAAATTTCATGAACAATGCAGCTTTCTTAAGTTTGGAAAAAGGAGTATTTAAATGCTGAAGAAAAGCTTCACTGGACATGTATGCTCCTCTTTCTTTGCAACATTCACAAGTCCCTCGCATTCTCTTCCAGGTTCAAAGGCAGAAAATAGTATTTGCTGACAACCTGCTTTTCCCTCTCGTAGTGGCTGCGGGCTGCTTGGGTCCTGCAGATAAGCTCGAGGTTCTCCCAGCATCCCATTCTGAACATCCTCTCCCCTTTCTGCTGCTGCAGTGGGGGCTGGCTCTGCTCCTGCCCTGCCCTGCCCTGCCCTGTCCGGGTGGGCAGGGGGAGGGCACAAGTCACACCACGCTGAGAGGCAGCAGGTCCCACACAGGACACCTCTCTAACAGAGCCAGGGCCATTATTTCTCTTGGTGAGATCTGTTGTTCAAGCAGCTGTATATAAAAATTTAACTTGCATCTATTGGTGTGCACTTCTGCAGTGTGCTCTTGAAAAGAGAGGATCTCCTCTCACAATTATGCTTGCGCGTTTTTAATTTGGTAAAAACTTTAAAAACTTATTTCTTAGTGAAAACATGCACATGAAGTTCCAGTTAGATGCCAAAAAAGCTGCGTTATTTTAACATAATATGGAAATCTCATCCTTCTTGTTACAGTGCCACTCTGCAACAATACTCCTGAGCATCCTGCGGTTTGGTCCAGTTTCCAGGCAACTTCTGTGTCCTGTGATGCTTAGCTTGGGAAAAGAGCCATCACAAGCACCAAAGGGGCAGTCTGTTGGCATGAGCTTTGTGACACGGATGCTCAGAACATTCCCAGCCTCCTCCTTTCACATACGGAGCGAGCTGCCAGCTGCTGTCCCGGGGAGCCCCGCTCTGCCAAGGGAGTGGCTCAGCACTTCCCTCAGCAGCTCCTCGGGAGCCAGCTGGGCAGAGGGATCCCCCGTGGAGCTGGGCTTCAGCAGGAGGGTGAAAGCACTCCCTGACAGTGGTGCAGAGGGGATGGCCAAACAACAGCCAGCCTGGCTGGTGGAAGGGCAGAGCCAACACAGGAGCCAGAGATGGCAGGGCAGCCCCACAAAGCTGCTTGAGCAGGGAGAAAACATGCGGCCAAGGGAAAAATCATGTGTGGGAAGGTTATGTTAGGAACTTGTTAGCTGTTGTCCTCCTAAAAATGTCCTTTGCATTTAACCAAAGGTCTGAGTGGAAAACTTCTGGGTAAATCCCCATTTATCTACACTACAATTGTTACAGAAATAATTCAGAGGAAATTAAGTACATAACCAAGTGTCCTGACTTTGTTTCTCAGTTGTGAATTACACCCAAGCAGTTTGTCCTCACAGCATGTGACAATCAAGTGGTTTTACATCTACTGGGAACTCCAGCAGTTCTTCAGGCATCATTACTAGTGTTGTCTTCATTAGACTGGCCGTTGCAAAGTTATATGGAAACAGATTCACAGATTATTCTAAACCAGAAGATATTAGAAACATTTTAGACCTGAAGACTTGATGTCTCCTGCCGGGAACAATACTTGGTTTGGCATCTCATTGCAGGGGTTTGGGGATTGTTTTTCCTTAAAACTTTAATAGCATCTCTATTTTTGTAGACTCAAACATGTGGATTCTTTCATAAAAGAGCTTTTTTTTCATAACACCTAGACGAGTTTGTACAAGTTGTCCTGTCTGCAAATCATATTATACATTCCTGATATTATTGAGGACTTCTCTGCTTTTCTCTGGGTAGGGAAGATACTGTGTAGCTCTAATTTGTACAAATAGCTGTCTGTGTCAGTGCAGTGCTTTGGCCACAGAATAACACTTCTAATTGGAATAATCCATTTTGTATTATTGTTGAATAATGGGTGGGAAATTCTCCACTTTTTTCACTAGAATTGTATATTCTCAGTGGTGATATGTCTGTGTATTTATTTGATTTCACAAAATATCCAGTTCCAAACTCATAAAATTTCTATCAATATAGAGGGCACTCAGGATTTAAAAAGATAAAAGGTTTCTGAGGCAGGGGTCTCTATCTACAGACTGTACACGGACTATAAAATAAATCCTATAAAGGATGTAAATACAGAATGATCACCTGGAGACAAAGGGCGTTTTGAAGGCAGTGTTGTTAAATTGGATTTGTGCCGAAGTCAGAAATATCAAGAAATAGAATCAAAATTCCACTATTTTAAGTGGTTTTTTCCCTTTTCTCAGCTTTCCCCCTTTTCTATGGCTGCTAATTTTACAAGCTATTCTGCTTCCAGGAACAGCAAATGTGAACCATAAACATCAATGAATTGCACTTAACATGGCTCCCAGAACAGATTTCTGAAGGAGCCACAATGTGAAGTTGTGGGTAATTGAGGCCTCGAGGCATTCTTGTCCCTTGATCTTTACCTGGTTATAGAACCTCATCTTCTGATGCCAAATCCCATTAGGATACCCCAAAATGACAGATGGCTCTGCCTAACTGCCAGTCGGCACAGATGTGATCCTTGGTTTTGGATAAACAATAGGACTCTTTTTCACATGTAGTAACCTAAATTTTCCTGGCCAGAGCATAGCTGCTCTGTGACAATAATGCAGGTTGCTCTGTAAAAATTCAGAGCAAGGTGTATCAGTGTATGTAGAAGCATGTCTGTAAAATTTCTGTGAAGCCGAATTACAGATCTGGGCCCTGGAAAACTGTACTAACATAGGACAGAGTGTGAATTTTAAGCCACTCACTTTTCTACTGTAACTCTTCCTGCAGAGCATCCTGACCGTTGAGTCCTGCTGCAGTTAAGCTGGAGAGAGTGTGTCTGTGTGAGAGAGAATGGCATGACAGCAGTGACAAACACTACCAGCACAACACAGGATACATGCCTCTGCAGACTGGCCCACGGTCTGATCTAAAAATATATATATTGTTCAGATAGCTACTGGCAAATGTTTTATTAAACATTGTAAATGTAAATGCATCTTCACAAAATGACTCAAGTAGACCATTTAACCTTCCTACTATACAATTGGTAAACGATAAATATTAATACAAAGCAATAATTTCCACAGGATATGGTACCTTGCTGTTAAATGTATTCTGCGTGACTTTTATTACTGCTATTAGTGACTTCTCTAGCTGAGAAGTAGCAAAACAGTAAAGTCTAGAGGAAGCACAGCAGAGAGGAAAGGCCATCTTTAGAAGGCAAAATGTTTCTACATGTATGGGTACAGGAGTGGTTCACGGTGTTTGTGTACTTTACTCTTGCTATTCATGTAGGATTTGATGGCCACTCTGGATCAGTGTTTATATCCAGGGGTGTTTGCTCATTGGAAGCACAATTCACCACATCTGTGTACCCACATCCATATGCATTCCCAAAATCTCTAGTGAAACTGTCATTCTTGGATTCTGAGTTGTGAGGCTGAGAGAGGTCTGTTCAGCTTTCAGAAATGTGAAGCCACCTTAACCCCTCACTCCAGCTTCTCTGTTTGTCTCCACCTGAACAATGAGAAATCAAAGAACGCAAACTTTGCTGCTTGCTTTGAAAATTTAGACACTGTCGTACAAATTCCCAGCAGCATTTGTCAGTCTGTAGTCACTGCACCTCTAGTGTTTCTGGAAATCTACTTGAATATTATTTTAACAATAACCATAAATCCTTTCAGCCTGCTCCCCCTGGGCTGCAAAGAGCAGAACGACTCCTCACAAACTGCCATGTGACATCCTGCTTGTGCTGCTTGGGGACACTTGCTCTGAGCAGCAGAACTTGTTCCAGATTGGTGTGGAAAGCTAAGATGTAAGGGCAGTGACAAAAAGGCCATAGACCTAGTCAGGATGCTGAGGAAAGATTTCAGTCTGGGAGAATTCTGTGAAGTGTTTGGTAACTCCTGGAACCATTACTCAATATATAATTTTAACGTTTCTACCAATGCAGTGCACAATGATTAATTCAGAAAAGGTTTCTAATCCCACCTTACAGTAATTTGCAACATTTGTGTTGGCATTCAGGTGAGATAGATTAACTTCTCATTTACTAAGAAAATCAAGTGTGGATTTCCCTCAAATTTGAAAGGGAGGAAAGTAGGACAGCATTAGTAGCTGATAGACAGCCAAAATTGTATTGGTCAACTCTGCTGAGGAATTGTTTGGACTGAATCCTGCTCCCATGTGAGGAAGAGAGAAAATTTGTACTTAAAAAATCTTGGTCTCTGAAAAAAATAAAAATGGTTATAAAAAAACTAGAAAGTCTGTTTCAAAAACCATTAAAAATTTAGTATGTTGCTGGTAGTGTTTCCATCATTGATGTAGTGAATTTTGGGTATCCCCTTTCTGTCTTTCCTAGACATCACAAATATGCTGATTTCATGCACAAGATGAATGGAATATCCTTTAGAGAGGGTAAATGAGTACATGTAAGTGTTGGACTGGAGACTATCCCAGTGCCTGGGCCAGGAGACATCCACACATCCCAGCTCCAGCACGGGATCCTCCTTGCATTAGAGCCTTGGCATCCTCATTGTGCGTCTTTGACCATAAATCCTATTATGTTTTCTTCTTCAAACACTTCCTGGGTCATCTTGACAAGTTGTTCTGTTTGTTAAAGCAGCTAAAAATATTTGTAGCTGAGAATGGAAACTGTGCCTCTTCGGAGCATGTTGTGAGGCAGTGCTCTGTGGAGCACTTGGGCGCTGGGCTCAGCGTGCAGAGCTGCGCGCGTGCCGAGCGCTCGCCCCGCGGGGCCGTGGGGATGAGGCCGTGCCCGCTCAGCAGAGGAAGGACCAGCAGAGTCTGGCCATCCGAAGCTCTTACGTGGAGGTGCAGAGGGATTAAGAAAATGAATCACGATACCCATTGCAGTTAACGCTGGGCTCTGAGACAAGGAATTCCTTAATGCTTTTGTGCCTGGTTTTACTGGGCTCAGCTGCCTTGGCTTGTTATAGGGTTGGCCTCAATGTAGGTAACATTGGGGAAGCGCTCGTGATTTGACCCGGCTGCTGTTTAGGGGCTGGGGAAAATGGGGCTGGGTGGGGAAGCCTTTGGAAAACACAAGTTCTGCAGGGCAAGTATGTCCCACCAGTCCCTGAAGGGCACCCACTGTAGCAGTCAGGCAACCAGAGATGCCCTGTTGGCAAGGGGACGTTACCTGCAGCACAAAACCCAGCTTTTACTGCAGTAGAAACAACACACAGAATGCCCTTCCTACTTTTCAGTTTATATCTCTGTCATGAGAAATACCCGCTTATTGGAATGGTTGTTATTTACATATTTCCTAATTTTTTAGCAACTTCTTGCTTTGACATATTCAGCTAAATGAACAGAGGGAAACTTGCATTTGTTTACTTGTTCTTTTAGAGATAAAACACCTCTGTGCCTCAGCCTTTGAAATACTGTGAGTGATGGGTTTTGAAAGTGAATTTAGAAAATATTCTGAATTAAATATTTATGTTTAAGCTTTTACAAGGCAATCTGAATAAGCCTTTGGGGTTTTTTTCCACAGCAGACTTAATTGTGCCTAGCCATATACACAAGTTTGATTCCCTAGCTGCAAAAGCTTTCTGTTGTTTTTTGTAGAAAGTTTAGGCCCTCTGTAATCTCTGTGTTAAGGTGTTGATCTAGGATAAAATTAAGAGGGTTTTGCCCATGAATTACACTCCTAAAGTATTACAGTGTAGATGAGTCCAGAGAGTACAAGTCTACCTGGCTGTAATCCGTGGTAGTTGAGAATAGGTTAAATGCACAATATTCTCACTAAGTATCTTTTGCAGGTTGTGGTATTGACTGTTCCGGGCTTCTTGATGCTGGCAGAGGGAGTGGAAAGGAGGTAACACAGGTCAGGAGACTGACAAAGGGCAGAAGATGTCGTGCTCTGCAGAGGGAGTGCAGCGGGCCAGAGAAGAACTGCACGTCCCTGCTGACAACAGCAAGAGAAAAATCTGTACCGTTTTGCACTTCCCTGCCTCTCCTCAGAGAACAGAAGCATGTGCTGGTTTTCAGGAGCAAGGATAAGAAATTGGGGAGCAGAGGCTAAAACTGTGCATTCTGCTGGGAGCGAGCAAGACTCCACTAGATGTCCTTCACGTTCACATAAATGACACCGACAGATTTCACTGAAAGGGCTGAAAGGTGTTTGCAGGAGGTGAGGGAAGACACAGCAATGCATGGATCTATAAGCAGCTCAGGGTTCCTTTCTGCATGAAATGAATTCATCTATGGTAGTGAGTGGCTTGCTCAAAAATGTAACCTATGTCCCTGGAAAATTGTTTTACTTGGTTAAAACTACTCTTTAGAGGCTGGTTATGTATTATAGTCGTGTTTGCATGTTTTAAATGGCAGCTGGGTTTTTTTTACATACTTCAGTTTATAATATATTATTGCTTATGTTGACCAAGGTCACTAGGAAATCAATGTGGGTGCCAGGAGTTTCCGAGACACAATCTGATGGAAAGCTAATGTTCACTAAGGTTGTGGTGAAAGAAGTTCAGGTTCACAGTTCAGATGAGGAAGATGGCGTCAATGTCACTGAAGTAGATGATCTTTAGAATTATTAATACTCATATTATTAGTTGTTATTAATAACCTCTTATTTGGGACACAATGAGATGTGCATATTGTTCAGACAGCTTGAGATCTCTCATGTTCACAGGCCTGGGAAAGTGTTTGTTACTGAACGCGAAGTTGTAGGCGAAGAGGAGTCAGATGGAATTGGTGACATTTATGTACTGAAAAACAAAATGTTAGACCTTTCTTATTGATTCTCTGGACAGGCTGTGGAGAAGTTGATGGTGAATATGCATCCATTGATGCCCTGGATAGTGCTAGTGAGGGGGTTGTTGATGGTGCTTACTTTATGGATGTCGAGCCTATGCGTTAATGCTCGGAGCATTAGTCATGGGAGTGGGCAGCTGGAACCAGCAGTGCTCAGTGCAGAACAGATATTTCTAGGAAGGCAGAAAACGCTGCTCTTGATCTGATGAGTGCTCAGTGGAGAACAGATACCTCTAGGAAGACACAAAACACTGCTCCTGATCTCCTGTTGTGTGCTGGACTTGTGCTTACATCTTTTTTCCACCTGGTTGTATTCTAGGCCTAACAGGAGAACTGAGCTTGGAAAGAGAAAAGAAGGGTAGGGATGGGGAGGATGGAGAAGTCAGAAGAGAGAAAGTGGGAATTGCTGAGAAGTTGATTCCTGAGCAATGCCTGCTCAGTGTACTATTAATTCTGTCAGATGTTTAGTTTCAGAGGTTTACCAGGCCTTTTAGTGCCATTTCTAACTACTGTGTGATCTTAGCAGAAATATAGGGAGATGCTTTTACAGTTTCTCACTTGGCAATTTTTTGTCTTTTTTGAATGGGGAGGGATGAAGAATTTTAGCAGCCTACACATCTTAGCAATGTGCACAGACCAAGGCATATGAAGTCGTCCGCTGTTGAAGTGCAAAGGCAAAATTAGTATCAGTTATACCACGGCAAAGGTGTGTGATGAATTATATGTTCTAAGAAAGCACTTTATATACACTGGATTTGATGTACTTTTGTACTTTATGCCTGTTGTTATTTAAAAATGATTGATTAATCTGACATTATGTGAAAAAACTTTGCACTGTTCCTCTGTTCTGTTACAGAAACAATATATCAACTTACTGGAAAGTATGGCAAGTGGCAGAGCTGCTGTGGCCATCCTCAACAGAAGAAAGTTGAAAAATAGACATGAGCTTCTGGTTGGTATAAAACAGGCTTGGGGAAGAGAAGGACCTCAGAGTAAAGACAAGTTGAAGAAGACTGAAGGATGGGTATGGTAAAACAGGGATTCAAACAGATGTGGCAATTTGTTTTACAACATAACCATAAAATAGCACTTAAAATGCCTCATTTGTGTTCTGTGTCAATGTAATAGATGTAAATCTTTCAGGGAGTTACTAAATATACATTTCTCTTGGCAAGTATAAAAAGCATATGATCAATGGGAGAAACTAGCAAGGATTTTGTGTTGCCAGGATAGCATGACTGAACTTTCTGGGACTGGATCACCCAAATGAGCCCTCCATTTTAGGCCATTCGTTCTGCCTCCCTTTTTGACATTTTATCACTTCACAGCATTTAAACATCTTGTAAGTCATAGTAACTGGTTAGTGACATGTCTGCTTTTGACACTCGTTTGCCTACTGCAGAGAGGTCCCATCCATCTCACACAGAGATGCTGAGGCTCTCAATAAGGCCTTCTGCTCACTGATCTGCATTAAGAAGTGTCTCTCTCCCTATGAATGTGGGTATTGCTGCAAATGAAACCACTATTTGTCAGGATTAAGGGAAGCAAAGGGTAAGATAAATTTCAGCTTTAAAAGGACGTGTCTGAAAAGACACAAGAGATATCAACAGTTACTAAGATTTCAGATTTCCTGAGCAATAACCCTGTAAAAAAAAAAGTGTGACACTATCACTGAGTTTCACAGTGGCTTGCCAAATCCACTTGTGGTTCTGCTTGAAATTAAACTTCCAAATAAATTCCAGACATTTCATGATAAGTGCTGTTGGTGAGGATTGCAGTATTTCCAAAGAATTATTTTCAACCTCCAGTTCTGTAGGGGAGCTTCCTCAATCTACCTGTAATAGGTTTCTATCCGGCAAGACTATGTTTTCATTTTTGGCCCCTTTTCCCAGGAGCATTATATAAGAAGTGGCATAGTCTCACAGTGAAGTATTTTACCTGTATTACCTGTATATTAGGAACAAGAGTCTTACCATACCTGCTACTGGGGCCTGCCCTCTGCAGTCAAGGCAGGAAACGAGTCCAGCATTTGATTCCAGATAAAAATCCTAACTAACTTCTGACTTGTAAGATTCTCAAATCCTGCTTTTTCTAGGAAGTGAAAAATTATCATTCTAGGAATAGTTTAGTGCTGCTAAAAAGAAGTTAGCATCTGGAGAAGTATTGGCACAGATTACCTTCTCCTGGGTTCTCCTTGAGTTTTAGTCATTACAGTAGTTAGCAATACTGCCTTATCCAGAAATAAGCATGGTCTTCCTTGTATTTGGACATACATTTCTCTGTGTTGTGCTAATCTGCAACATTCTTAATTAATGGAACAGTCTTTACAAGAGATTTAATACTTCGTTTGCAGTAGCAGAGAAAGGTTAATTTTCTCCTTTGAAGTTGTCTGCCTAGTGGGGAGGCAAAGGCTCCCTTCATTTGCCATCTGTATGAAGATTTAGTTCAGTGGTCATTTGCTTAGAAGACCAGGGTAAAGAGAGTCTGTTCATCCCTTAGGACCTGCAGTTTTCCTGTTTGCTCATACTACACTCCAACCATTGACTTTTGAAGTCTCACTTAAGATTGTCACTCTGAGACCAGAACTTAGACCTATTGTGAGAAAGTTTTTGTTTCTTTTTCCTATCCTCTCCCTGTTTCCTGTTTTACCATGACCTATTGTGAAAGCCTGACATGCATCTCCCAGAGTACTCAGTTTGAAGTGCTGCTGTGAGGTACTCGATCTCTGAGCAGTGCCATGTGTATCTGTTTTCTTTCTGTTTCTGGAGGAGTGTGTATTTCTTGGATCTGCTTTCTGTATCTGGAGGAGTGTGTATGTGTAAACTGCTTTACTTTGCAGTGGTTGCCCACAAGTACTGCTCAGGCACGTTCTCCAGCTGCTCTGCCTGGCTGGTAATGAAATACAGCAATGAAATAATGAACTGGGCATTTGCCTAGAAATCCAGGGGTGTAGGTATCTACTTCAGCAGAGCTTAAACCCTTATGTGGTGCATCTGTCTGTAATCTCCTCTGATGTCCTTGTTTTCTTGTTCCCTAGTCATTCCTTCCACTGATTCAATACTCTCAAAAAGATAATTCCCTTGCTTTCACATCTTCTCCTTTCTATATTGTTTGTTTTCCAAGAGACTCTTGTTTCCACCATTGCTCACAGGACATTTGGTCCTTGGGGCAGTTTGTGTAATATCTCCCAGTGAACTCTTTCATCTTGCTGAACTACACTGTCAAGCTTTTTCTGATGCCAAGTAATTCTCTCAATACTTAAGCTAGGTTTTCTGCCAAGAGTGGTGTTAGCAGAAGAAGAATACTGCAAAACCTAGAAAATAAGTCAAAATAGAGTTATCTTCTGAAAAACAGCACTAAATAAAACCTCACAGAGCTCCTTGTTTATTGCCTCTCATGACTTAGGAGTTTATTGATGTTAAAGGTCAAATAGTCATTCTCCAGATATTTGTTGTTGTTGGGTTTCATTTTTTTGCCTCTAAATAAAACAGTTAAAGGAGTTAATTCTTCAGTGATAATGGAAAGTGGAGTGGTTGTGACTGCAGGCTTAGGGTTTGTGTTTCACTGAGGTGTCCATAGGTGGCTGTATCTACAGTTTTTGAGAATTGCTCTGAAGAATTACAAAGTTGTATTTTTAAGAAGAACTTTCTTAGAATTTCAATCTGAATGTAACATATCCTGTTTTACTTGCACACCTTTTCCAGACACCTTACTAAAAATCTCCAGACGGAGTTCCACTGTCTGAAGTGGGTATAAATCTGTTTTGCAATTTCAATAACAAAGAGGAAGAGAGAAAGAACATAGAAACAACAGATGAATATTTGTGGCAACACAGCTAGACTCTGGAGCTACAAACACCCTTCCTGGGGTTTTCTGGATGGTGTCAGGCAGGCTGATGTTCTCTGTGTAAACCTGCTCATGCAGTTTAGAAAATCTTTGGCAGATAGCCATTATTTTTGTTGCACATATATGCAACTTCAAGCACCATGGGCTGCTTGATATGCAAAAATTATGCATAGACCTTGGACTCTACATGTTAAGTAGGAACTAGGGGTTTATCCAGCATTGCAGACACTGATCAAATTGTACAAGTTTTATGAACTGTACTTTCAACTACAAACAACCTGTGTTTCCTCTGGTTTCCAATTTTGCCTCCTGTCTGAAAAACCCTCTATCAAGATTTAGGTCACCATTAGGTAAAGGACTTGACTACAAAAATTTCAGGGAATGAATCTGTGAAACTTCCAAACCTTACATTCCACCCCACACAGCTCCCAGACTCTCTTTGTATTTCCATCTCTCATCCAGCATGCAATGCACAGTGTAGATGACTTCATCCTGGCCAGTTTGAAATGCCTTTGAATGATCATGAAGCACATACAATGGCACTTGGCCCCTCCTTCTTTGCCAGACCTGCTCGCCAGGTCCTTGGTCCTGAAATGACAAGAGAACACCTGTGGGCAAGGGTGTCAGAATTCACTCAGAATTTGGTGGACAAGATTGCAGCCCAGCACCATCAGTCAGGTGCAGCATATCTGTTCTCTGACAAGAAGTGTGTCAGATTCAGGGAGGTCAGCAGAAATAATAAATAATGGTGGCCTCTATGTGGTATCTTTGTGGTCTCGTTACTGTTAAAGGATTTGAGACCAGCAGAGCCAAGTGCTGTGCTAGAAGCCTTTCCAGACTTTAGCAGAAGAGGAATACAAGGGTACAGGGCACTTCCACTGCCTATGGATGAGGAAACTCTCTAGCTTTTAGCTAAAGCTGCCTCAGTTCTTTACGGGATCAGCTTCTCTTAGCAGCCCACATTGTTACCCACAGTAATATATTTGAGTTGATATTTGTATGTAATATGTTTGATTTGTATTTCTGTGTTATATTTGAGTCAATATTTGTGTGTTATATTTGAGTTGGTATTTATGTGTTAGTGCAGAGCCCATTGGGGGCTGGAAAGACAACAGAGAGCCCAATAAGGAAGAAAAATCCAGCAGATTGGAGGAAATAAGAGTAAGTAAACAGTATATTTTACTTTTGTCTTGTATGTAAATCTCTGGGAAATAAATGCAGTAGCTTGCTCTGTCCTTGTGTCTTACAGGGAAGAGAATTAGCCCAAAGCAAACTTAGCAGAGAAATCACATGTTGTTAGTATTTTCATATTTTTACTATTCCTGGAAAGACTGAAGGCTTGGGCAACATAAATGAAGGAACAATGATGCATTCTGCTTTTCCTCTGGCTAGACATTCCTCAGCAAACTTAAATATATTGACCAGGCAATTACAGACCAGAGATGACTCCAAACAGATGCCTTATTTTAACATTCCAACAATTATTCTAATTCTGATTCAAGTGACATTTAAATATGCTTAATTCTGAATTTTTATGCATTATTTTGCATACCACAAAAGATGCAAGCAAATGTACTGTAAACTGCAGATTTTATGTCTTTAACTTTTGGGCCATGTAGTAATTTGTTTTGCTTTCACCAAGCATCATTGGTTTGGTATCACTTTTTCACTAGTTGGTTTTAAAGCATATTCTTAATCTCAAGATGCATTTGCTATAAAAACAAAATTGCTCCTGAGAAGCAGTATTAAACTGTGTTTCTTGGTGTTAGATGCTTTTCATCTTCAAGAAACACACTGTTAATCTCAGGGAAATGTTAATCTTTGGGTGTATACGAACAGCAAATCTTTTTTCTAATTTCATACTTAAAGATAATAGGGTGATTCACATTGGAAGCGGTGAAGTCTGAAAGTGAAATAGGTTTAAATTTACAGTTAAGCAGACTACTTTATCTTTTGTCTTGCTTTAAAGAAAGATTCATGGCTATTTACAAGAAATTGTGCTCACAAGAGTAAGTAATTTACATAGTTATATATCTTTTTCCCTGATTAGAGCTTTAGTTTCTTTTCCAAATCTTAAACCAAAAACAAGGTTTAAAAAAATTAGAATCAGAACACTATATGCAGAAACTGTATCAAAATGAAGTGAACTGTCAGGAATCTATGAATATAAATAGTTTTTAGCAAAAACATGTTATCAAGAAGTTCTCTCAACTATATTTGGCATTTTTGGAGCAAGGGTGTTGGTGTTTTATTAAAGAACAGCTCCGTGAAAAGGGAGAGTTTGTGGACCCTCAGCCTGCAGTGTTCTTGAAATGAATATAGGAAATCTCAAAGGTGTAGTAATGCTACTGTGGCAATACCCAAAAAAAAATTATTTTTTTAAAATGTTTTTGGAGCACACATCAACCAAAAAGCTGTAAATAATCTACAGGAATGCTGAACTGTCACAAAATTATTTATGATGAAAGCAAAGGTTATAAAATATTAATCTATTTTTTTTATTAATATAAGAGGGTAAAATTTAACAAGGGGAGCAGCATACCTATTTTCTGTTTCTCCTGCTTACCCTCTTACTGCCTAGTAATACTGGGAAGATGTGGACCGGTAGCCTTCCAGTTACAGTTCTGAGCAGAATTTTGTATCATTATGTCTCAGACTCCCTCAAATTTGTACTTAACCTGATAACTTTGCCTACAAAGCAGGTGCTCCCCCTCAGCCACACAGACTACTAAAGACAGACTTACAGGCTCATTTTATGAAGCAGGAGCTGTATTTTGGAGCAGGAGCTCATGTCTGGATGTGCAGCCCTGTGCTGTCCTCACTTTCCAGAACTTCGGGTCCAGTTAATAGGAATGGCATGAAAAACGTGGATTGTGGGTCAGACTCCCAGGTGATACATAAGGCAGATATCTTCAGGTACTGAAATACAGTGCAGCTGTGGGGTATTTTTGGTCACAGACTGAATTCTTAAAAGTTTATTCAACAGCTAAATAGCAGCTGGTGTTGCCATTTGAAATGTGATGCCTTGTGCTTTAACTATCGTTCTGCTTCAGCAAAGTGCTCCGTGCTCTAAGAGTTCACCACAGCTCCATGTGAGCTGAAAAGCACCACAAGACTTCCACAGGGTTTAGGGGCAGCAGTTCTCTCAGGAAGATGGGCTTGCAGGCATATAAATTGACACTGGTACTTCTCATCTGAGACCCTCGAAGAGGTGTCACCAGAGAGCATGTGTATGTGCTGGAAATTACTTTCAGACTGGCCTAACTGTGGCCATCAGGGCAGAAAACAAGAGTGAAAAGATACCCTAAGGTGGAGGTTTGGATAAAGCCCATAGCTTAATGCTGAACAGTTTCTCTCTTCAACTAACTCCAGCATAGGGAAAAAAACCCCACACAAACAAAAAGAAGGCTCACTTGGGTAGGTTCCTGTTTGTCTCTTACTCCTTTTCTGTGCCATTTTGCCCAGAACCTTGAATATTTTAAAGGAGGCCAAATGGGAAGCGAGGAAACCAACATGGAAAAGGGGTAGAAAGGGGAAGAGCACGATCCAGTCTCTGTGATGTAGTATACTTGCCAAAAAAAAGGAATACCACCCACTTTCAGGATGAGGATCAGGCTGCTGCAATCATTTATTCAACTGCCAGTGCTGTATTCAATTCTCTGGATGCCATTCCTGAAATCATCTCCCAGACCCCAGCTGTAAACATAGTTACTAAATGCATACCTCATAAAAGCACTTCTAAATGCAAATGGCCCCGTTTTCTTTTGTGTGCATAAAGCTATTTGGGCGTGCATGTGGGTGTGTATCATATTGAATTTGTCTATGATTGATAGACTGTCTTCCAGACCAGAGGGATAAAAAGAAGAGTGGAAGTCAAAGCCTCTGATTTTTATTTCAGCAGTAGCCAGGCACATACATCTGTGTGCAGAATTTGGCACTCAGCAAATCTAACTTTTGCCAAACCAACAAGAGTAATTGGTGTAACAAGGCTCTTGTGAAATAAAACCACACATGAACTAAGAATTTCACATCTCTAAATGGGAAGTTATTTTTAGGGTTAATTTGGGTTATGCAGTTATATTGTGGATGATTAATACAGGGTCTTTACCATGCAAATGGTGTTTGTAAGGAGCAGAAGCCAGCTGATTCCATTGGGAAGTCTTAGTGGCCTGGCCATAGTAGGTGCACCACAAATGTGTGATGACATTTTCCTGCAGCAGACCCCCTGGAATACACTCCCAAGCACAAATCACTCTTGTGATATGTTGCACACATGAAGAGGCATTTCAGTGATACACAGAGGCTGACTAGATACTTTGGATTTTTTCCTGTCATGTCCATATTGTGTGTTGTTCTGTCACCAAAGGATGCACTTAACAGGCATTACATGGAGGAAGACATATTGATTGGAGCTGGTTATGTAGCATAGGGATGAAGGTGCTTTTTCTAAAATGCTTCTTGGAAACTAAACACGGGTGTTTAAGTCCTAGCTGTGCATTCCTAGTGGTAGACCTTGCAATTACAAAATGACTGTTTCTGGAGCAGCATTAACTAACTTGTTATTGTTCTTTGAAACATCATTATTTTTATATGCTGCAGATTATTTTCATTTGCTTCCTGGTATTTGTGTCTGTAGGGTGTCCTGGGATGGATAAAATCAGAATTGGATACCCTCTTTGTGTGCTTGATTGAAATAGCACTGCAGCATGTAGGGTACTTAGGAGAATTTTATGGGGAAGGCATAATATTACCTACTCTTCATTCCCTTTAAGACAAAGCTTTGCGAAAAGGGAAGGTGGAACAGAATTTAACCCTCTCACAAACGCTGAAAAATTATTTTTGTACTGTAGGTCATTAGTGCATCAGGGTTATGACTTCCTGAAAGTATTGGTGAAAAAGAAAAATTGTGTTGTTTCCACACAAAGCTCTTAAGGAAGGAGGGAAACCCTCTGTTTTCCCTTCCTAAGATGAATAAGGACATTCAATACCCACACCGCCAACAACTTCACAAGACATGGCAGAAATCTCTGAAATAAGGATTCAAGTAATGCATTTTTCTATGATTCATGTGAAAACTGACAGCTGTACAGATGAAGCTGGTCCTGCTTTAAAACATCATTTTCTGGCAAAGAGAGAGGATACCTTAGACGAAAGTTAATGTTGTTCCTAAACTGTTTCAACAGACTTACCAAAATCTCTCAAAGTTCAGTTCAGACTAAGAAGTACTGCCAGCCACATACTCTGCTCTTCCATGAGCTTGCTTCCTCCTTGGCACTGGTTTGGCTTGGAACCTCTTTCTAAAACTGAACCAGTAGCAAAATGTTTAAAAAGAAAGAGTCAAAGAGAAGGAAAAATGGAAAACGGAAGAGAAAAGATAATGTCATGATTGATTTGAAGACATCTACTCTTGTGAGCTTTCGAGCTCATGTTTTTAATTTCAAATTGTCTCGTTACAATGAGCATCTGAGCTCTGGGAGGCTCATGTAACCTTGGTCCAGTCCCATGAAGCTTTGTGTGTCACTGCACAGGCCACACACACTTTGATGTCTTTACAGATACCTTTATAGAAGCATAACAAGCACTTCCCTGAAACTACTTAAAAATAATTTATGAAAAAAAATTAAAGACCATCTCTTGAAGTGATAAGAAGAATGCCCAGCTGCTTTGTCTAGCATAAAGCAGCAAAGGGTGCATTACACTGAGGGTACAGGTGCTTTCAAATAATTATATCGGCTCTGAGAACTGAACTACAGTCTTGGTCTGGTCACCCCCTGAAAGAGCAAATACTTCTTGTTCTACAGTATCAGATGTGGTCCTTGTCTTATTATTTTTTTAATAGTGCATGACCCATGTTATCTCTCTGCATCAATATCCCCTAGATAATGGTGATCTGTGCTTTAAAGGCTTTGTACGTAAACTACAGCTATTTTATATTTTCTTTTATAGTCAATCAGTCTTTTCCTTTTCGTGAAGGAGGCCATAGGGATCGAGTGATACAGCCCAGCACTGCTTTGTCTGTTACATGATTGTAATGTTTCCATTTATATCACAGTGTCCTCTGTACTATTCAGATTCAGAAAAAGAAAAAAACCCTACTGCAGAGTTAGATTTTCTGTTTGTAGAAATGCATTTGATAGCAGAGGGAGGGTGTGTTTTCATAAAGTTCAATTTTGTAATAAAACCCAATTTCCTTTTCGCATCAGAGCCACACTATGACAAAGGAATTGCAGCAGGTGTCTTTCACAGAGAGAACAAAATTGTGAAGCTTGCTGGCATCCTGCTTGCTCAGTCTCTCCAGCATTGGCAGCTGGGTGAGAGGCTGCTGTTAGAGGAAAGGCTTTAACTCAGATGTGGCTGGATGTGTCCACAGCAAAGGAGGCAGCAACAAAGCATGCAGGACTCTGGTCTGGGGTCCCTGTCCCATGTTTGTCACCACGTGGTGTCCTCTGTTCTACTGAGGTAGGTGCTGCAGATGAATTCACACTGCTCCAGGGGGCAGCAGCTTCCTCAGGTGGTGGTTTTGGTTTGGCTATCACTCAATCATTGGCACAGGTTGCCTGAGCAGTTAGTGGAGTCCCCATCCTGGAGGTATTTAAAAGATGTGTAAATGTGACACTTAGGGATCTGGTTTAGTGGTGGGCTTGGCAATGCGGGGTTAATGGCTGGACTTGATGATCTCAAAGGTCTTTTCCAACCTAAATGATTCTCTGATTCTATCCCCATATGAAAGGCTCTAGGGTCACACTTGCCATGCTCCAGTGTAGTTTTGTTACAGAACACACCTTCCTGAGCACAGGGAGGGGACTGTCCCTGCCTGTGTTGAAGTAGGAGAGGGAAGAAAGGGCACTGCAGTACAACAGGGCTGACCACAGCCAAGCCTCTGCATTTTCTGTGTGGGAGGGATGCTTCAGACAGCCTCTGGTTTGTAACAGGACCCTGCACTTCCTCCTTCCACCCAGAGTCCTCACTTCTGGGCTTATAAGAGGGACAGAAGAGTAAAACAAATGGTTGATTCTCTCTTCCTCTAACTTTTGCCTCCCAAAGCACACCTTATCACATTCTTCTTAAGAGGGCGCGGCCTGACACCACAGCGAGATGGGCTGCTGTGATACTGCAGACTTAGAGCATGTGAAGGTCTGGATGACTTTTATCTTTGTAGCCAATGTGCAGTTTCAAGAAAAGGGCACCCTGCCATGGACATTGTACCTTTGTCACTAGCACTTAAAACCTGTGTAGAAGGAGAGAAAGCACAAAGGCTGAAATAAAAAAATTCTCAGTGCAATAGCCTGCTGGATATCTGCTTGATTTTACCTGTGTTCTGGATCTGAATAAGCAGCATTTTCAGTATTTCCCTTTCAAAAATGCCCTTCTTGTTCTAGTGAAAATCTTTCAGGTACTCGCTCCAGGGAGCTGATTCATTACAATGACCTCAGACAGGGATGTCCTGGCTAGACAGCAAATGCTCATTTCTCCAGCCATGTTAGTACCGGTCCCAAATCTGAGTGACTTAATGTCATGCTTTTATTTCTGGCTCATAATATGAAATGTTGAAGCTGCTATGCCCAGTTCCAAGTCGGTAGCTGCCCTTTTGCCGATGAAGTCTACTAGCCCAGAAAGAAGGAATTACCACCAGTGTTTTGAAATGACCTGAAGACAAGGTGTCCTGCTGAGCACTGCATAATAGCAGAGAGCAGCTCCTGGATGCTCCCTGATACTATTTTCCCCTGTTTAGTAACCTCTGATTGTTGCTGTCAGTTGTACAAGGCTTATAAAACCTGGTTTCTATCTTCAACTGCGTGTGCATATCTCTTGTTATTGTCTGTGTGCTTAGGTAATCACTCATGTTGACAGAGAATTTTCCTTGTTCTTCCAGGTCGGAGACACTCTAGTCATTACATTAATAGGAACAGTTCAACAATGGCCAACAGCAAAAGCAGAAAACACCATGTGCTTTCTTTAAATAAACAGCTCACCTTCCTGCAACTTCAGTAACCTCTGCTTACCTCTCTCATATGTTATGCCATAAATTTATGCTGTCTGTGAGATTTAAACTCTTGCATGTTTTGTAATTCCTTGGATTGCATCTTTGGCAACAATTCTGACTTGCGGCCTGTCATTAGTTGTGTTGTCCAAGTATCTGAGATCAGATGCAGTGTGTTGAGCAGTTGATGGAGCTGACAGTTCTAAAACCACTACTACCATAGATGCTTTTTAGTAAGTCAGTAGGAAAACCTCTCCTTTTTAAAAAAGTGGTCTTCAATTAGTCTTCAATAATATGAATGTTTATAGGTTTTAGCAAGGTCCCAGTTTATGCAGGTTGTTTGTAACCCAGCATTACATCAGAAGTGTTACTGAAACGTATAGGAAGTTTTCTTCTATTGTGTTCTTCTCATGCAGGGCTTTTTTTCCTTTTTTTTTTTTTTTAAATCAGATCTTTGTATAAATGACACTTCACAACCACAATTTGTCCTAAAGCCTTACTTCAGGTTAACACATGACTTTTCCATGTCAAGTGTCCCAGTTTCAAAAAACTGTGAAGTCCTAAAAGCAGTTTAGCACCATCAGACCAGTGACAGATTTAACTCTGGACAAATCCATGTTGAATTTGTTAATCTGTCAGATGGACTTTTCAATATACAGCCTGCTCATTTCTTGCAAATAAACACAGCTGGTGCAGCAGTATTTGCTCCCGGTTTATGCATCAGGCTTTACCTTATTTGTGCATCCATACCCTTAATCTTCTGAAAATATTTTCTGAATGAATTTTTCTATGTTTAATTTGTGGCTATTTTTCACATACAACTAGAAATTCCCTGCAATGTTCCTGCTCCGAGGAGACTTCTGGCTCTAGATTAGGGATCCAGAGCTAAGAGGGGCTATAAAATCCAGGAGAGAAGAGCAACCTCTGGTCTCAGTTACAAATTACATGATTTAAAGATACAGATTTACATTCAGAGGTGCATGAGGGAGATTTGTTGACCGTAGGCATCCTTGCATTCATTACACCTTTGAAGTTATCTAGTGACATAAGAATTTACAGAAAATGTAGTTTTTGCAGCCAGCACAGGAAATAGCTGGGACATTTGAGATCTGATTAACCATTTTCTTTCCCATAATCTACATTCGGGAAAGATGGCTTTTTTAAGTAGGGAGAGGCTTATTGGGCTGTTGCAGTAGTGGGCTAGTTTGGACTCCAACCATTGATTTAAATGCATGCTACCTGCCAACAGCTTCAAGGGGAGCTAGTGGCTGTTTGTAGTGTAAGACACAAACTCTGCTAAATAAATCCAATATTAACAGTTTGTCTCCTCCTACCAATTACTTCAAAGCAACTGGATGTTTTGAGATAAGTATTGAATTGTTATCAAAATGTCTCAATCTCTCAGTTCAGACTTTGACATATTTCATGGGGAGTTTATTTCTTTAGCCAGAAATATGGCATTGAGGATTCAACTCAGTAAGTTCCCACTCAAGTTATAGATTTTCTGTCAGAAAAAATAAAATCATGCTTGTATACAGCTACCTTTAAAACATATGGCTCTGCTTTGGCATCTGTTCTTTTTTCTATTTAAAGACTTGGAAGTATAAAATAAAAGGGGTAGTTCTGTGACTACAGTTTTTGTTAGGGATTTTACAGTGATATCACTATAGCCATTGTTTAAGAGCTATAAAAACAGTTCTTTGCTCTTTGGTCTCTGGATCATAGCTTCTTCACAGGATGTGTATCACCTGAATTAAAATGTGTTCGATTAAACTGATAAAAGACTAGACATGGAAAAGGTATTAAAGTTTGTTGTAGAAATACAGCATAATTAAGCTGGAGGTTTGCATAGCCACAGACACAACTGGAGGCTCCTTTTGCACTTCTGAGCTTTCTAATTTGAAGATAAGTAGTGTTACAGTTGTAGTAGAGTAAAACACATATACTGTCTTCAATATCTATCTAGAGTAAATTTGGAGAGCAAAAAAGGTGTCTGAAATTTGCACGTAACTTTTCTTTCTGAGCCATACACTTTGCTTCTCTGTAGAGTGTATCTGTTTTTAAATAAATTTGTTCTCCATTTTGATGCTGTTTTTACTTTTGCTGTTCCAGCTTCTGAGTTCTCAGATTGAGTGTTACAGCGTTATGGACACAAACATGGGAACGATTTTGGTTGTTTGGCAGTACCTTCACACTCACTGATCAAACACCAAGTGCCATCTGATTACTTTGACAAATCACAGCAAAGAATACAGTTTACAGTTGGATTATCAGGATCCACAGAGCAAACTATGTGCTAACATATTCATCGCCTTCAAACATGAATACATTTGAGGAAATCATGATCTTCACATTGATAATCTTTGAACCAAAGTAGGCTGAATTTAGTGAGTAAGCTACTCATGAATTATTTGTTCAGCTCTGAAAACAATGATGAATCTTTTAAAAGTAGCAGTGAATTTTTGATTAATAGAGAGCCTTGAGAGCATCTGTTTTAAATGTATCTGTATATTCATATTGATTGGACTCTTTTTGCACTATCAGACTAACAAGAGAAACAAAACTTCTACTGCTAAGAGAAAAATCCTCCCATTGAAGTTGTTGGGAGGCTGACCACTGATAAATAAAAACAACAATCCCCTACAGGTCCCTGCGTGTTCTTAACAGTCTGAGTAGAGTGCTGGCTAATGGCTGAGATTCAATGACCACAGTCATCTTCTTTTTTGAATTTTTCTTTTACTCAGCCTTTATAATACTCTCTTTTTCTTTCTGGCAACCCTCTATTTCATACACATTCTCAAATCCCTTGTATATTTCTCCAGTTGTTTATTACAGCTGATTCAAGGAAAGTTTACATTAAATGACAATATATATATCTGTCTATCTCAATTTCACTTTGGAAGATAGTAAGTAGTGGTGGGATTTTTTTTATGACAGCACAGTTTTGTCCCTCAGGTTCTTAAATCAGCGATGTCACTTTATGGCTTTTAATTTATATGGTTTGGGTGTTTCAGCCTGACATATTCTGAGCATAAGACATACATGAGTGCTCAATCTAAAAATGTAGATTCATTGTTGTGACTTAGAGAAAAAAAATTACCATATAATAAATTCTTGGTAATCTGTCTTTCCTAGGGCACCTACAGTTTTTACCGTCTGCTCATATCGACATCTCCCTTTTGGCCAACTGGAGTAGTCAGTTCCTTGAAACAGCAGAGATTTTCATTATATGAATGATTAAAGATTTTGAGATGGCTGGAGACTTGGGCAACAAACATATCAAAAGTCTTTTCTTTTCAAATGCTCTTTGATTTTTAGCTGTTTGTTGTTCCTGAAAAACCTTCTTCACTTACTGCCTTTTGTGGATGCACTGACTTCCAGAAGCTTCCTCACTTGCTGCTCCTCAGGGAAAATGTTTTTTCTCTATTTTTGAAAGCTACTCAAGATGTCACCTTTTTTGTCTTTTGCTGAACAACTTATTTGAAGAGAAGTTAGAGGAGCATTTAGTGGGATGCAGATTAAGACCTTCATCTCTCCCACTACTTCTTTTTGCCTTTTAGGACAAAATATCATCGTACAGCTGAAGGAGAAGGATGGAAAAGGAAAATCGTGATGGGAATTGCTCCATACTGCTTTCCAGGGAAAAGTCACATCTGTATGGAATCTATTTAATGACAGTGCCATGGAAAGAGTAAAACAGAAAAGTTTCAAAGGTGCAGGAAAGACACCCAGAGAAGAGGATACTGCTCATATACTAAGAGTGAGACCTAAGTAGGAAGGTGGAAGGAACAAAGAAAGCCCAGGCAAAGAGCTGGAGGTGAGTTTTGCCTGGTCTGCTTTTTAGTTTAGCCTTGCAAGGGTAGAATTTAGCTTTGGATAGAAGACTGCAATTACAGGAACTTGTCTGAGACAGTGGAGGAAAAGTGGAGTAGGGTAAAAAGATACAAGAAATTGGTTTTAACAGGTCAATTTTGTTAAGTGTGAAGATTTGTTGATAAAATCTCTCCATGCCCAGTTCAACTTTGCCATGCTGACTGTGGCCCTAGCAGGTGATTTATATCATGTATCACCCTTGCTTTTAGTCAGAAGGTCATTTAGTCATTTAATTAAAATGAAAACTTCTGAGCATTTTACCCCATGGAGCAGAGAACTATTCATACGATTTTGTTGACATTTGAAGAATAATGGGTTCAGTCATGTTTGAATAAACATAAAGCTGTTATTCCCTCAAATGACTTTATTCACAGTGAATATTATAAATCTGGTTTGCCCTTTTTATGTATTGTAGATCCCAACTCAGATATTGAAATTACAATTCTCTCACAGCTCATCTTTATGTGGGCATGCTGTTGAGCCAGTTTTACTAGGAAGAATATTTACAGAAAGAGAATTTTAGATTCATATAGATGTACATATGGGAAATAACTCTTGTATTTCCATGCGGAGTTGCACCAAAAGCACTAAGCACTAAGCAGCTATTGTGTCATGAAAGCAAAACCTATGATTTACCTGAGAGCTGTAAATCAAAGTAAATTTATTGAGCAGGGAAATTCTCTTATTTATGCTTCCTAATTAATTTTCTAGCTTTTTATTCCATAAAAATAGTATTAAATTTGTTTTTAAAATGAAGAGACTGGTTATTTTTTTCACTGGGGGCCAATTTCATCACATTATTTGCTTAGTTCCAACTTTGTTTAGACAGCTACCACATAGACTAGTTTCTCAGGAAAAAAAACATTTCTCAAGCAAAAGGAGTACATTTACAGAAGGGCATTTCTTTTGTCTCCTTTTTTCTGAAGAGGGAAACTGTTCTCACTTGAATCAAATCTTCAAATCTGGTCTCAGGTTAGTGTTCTTTTCTCTCTGTGCTTTTCCTCTACGAGCCTCTGTGCGCTTGACAAAGCCAGGCTGCCTGCGCCAACACCTGCCTCGAGAGCCTGTGTCCCTTGCCGGTTTGGGGCTATGGCTGGACTGCTGGGCTCTGTCCCTGAGTGGCACTTCCCCTGTGTCACTCAGCTTCCTGCTGCTTCTGGTCCCACGTAGACAGAATCGGAAACAGTTTTGCTTTTTCTCAATTTTATAATTTTGATCGCAGCTTGACAAAAAGAAAGGCATTCCCCTCACTTGCTTACACTTCTGTATCACGTGGCTTGCATCGAATTTCCCGGGGAGCTCTTCGCTTTACTCTAGGGTTTAACACTAGATGTTCTAATCGCTACCTTTTTCTCTGAACTCAAGCGCTCTCTAAACATTTCCTTTTTTGCTTGTGAGAGAAATGTGTGACATTTGTCACTCTAAAACCTGATATGTCTGTCTTTTTCTTCTAAAGCTTCAGGTAGATGTTAGCTAAGGGAATGTTGGAGGGAGGCTTCTGCTTCTTAAAGGAGAAACACTGACAGTGGAGCTAAAGGCTTCTGTTGAAATTCATTGCGTGTGCCCCTTTCCTGGCCAAAGCCAGAGCTGGGAGTGAAGCCTTGCTTCATTGGGGCTGCAGTCCTTACAAAAGTCCTTTGCAAAAGCAAAATCTCTCACAAAGCAGTGGAAGCTGAAGTGACACACTGTTTCTCTGACACTAACCGGCAATCCCTTCAGATTACACCAGGTCTGTGTCTTATTTTAGTTACCCTTGTTCTCTGAAGTGTTTTGAGGAGTATTTTTGGACCTTTTTGGAAATCATGGGGAGTTTGGCACAAAAGCACTGTATTTTATCATGTTCAAATACCCAGTGAAAGAAGGCCTCCAAAGCAATTTTGGAAAATGTGAGTGAAGAGCTGATACATTGACCCACAGGTGATGGTAGGGAGAAACGGCTGTTGTATCACATTTTGAAAAAACCTTTTTTCCTGCATGACTAGTACTTTTTGCAAAACTTATGTAGACTTTAATAACCTGTAGGCTTTTGTGTGTCGAATTGCAAGCTTCATAGCCCATTAAAAAGCCCTGAAAGTCCTTAATCCATTAAGGTGTAGATTCCCTTCTGTATAGGTACATTGAGTCCTGAGCTGCATGTTGAATATACACAGGAAGTTATGGTGAGCAAAGGAAAGTTCCCAGGCAGATTCTTGCACTGGGACCTGCAGAGCACTGACCTGCTGGGGCTTCACTCTTTGGGTTTGCCCACAGAAGGAAGAGCTGCTCACAGGGGAACTGCTGGGCAGCCAGGCAGTGGGCTGCAAGGGGCATCAAGGCACCTCTCTGTTGAGCAGATAGAAAGGCTCTGACATGCTTTACAGATTATTTTCCCTAATCTTTTTACAATGAAGTAGTAAAGAAATTCTCCATATTAAAAGGAGATATGGAGAAGGTTTGAATATGCTGATATTTTATAACAGGAGAAAGAGAGCCTTTCAAGTAGTTTTCTTGATGAAAACAAATTTCTGGAGCACCCAAACCTGGTTATTAAATGGTATGATAGAACCAACCTGGCACTTATTTTGGTTCTATCTGTGGAACAATCAAATATGTCAGTATATTTGTTGTATAACTCCCTTAGCAGCAGATAAATCAGGGTGACACTGACTTATTTAGTAAAACATCAGCAGGGAAACAACAGGCAGGAAACTGAGGCCTGTGAGATGATGTGGGTCACCCTGCAGCTCCTCATGCACTGCCTGCCTTCAAAAAATGTAGATACTTAAGCATGGCAGCCTCCTCTAATTAAATCTGTTCCTCCTCCCCTACACACAGGAAAACTGCAACTGCCAACGGGGCTACAGAAACTAGAGTTGTGAATTACTCAATGCAGTGGATTTGCATAATTTGAGTTTTTCATTCCTTTTCAATATCTGAGTTCCATTATCTGAGCTGACTTGGGGTCGAATGCCTGAAGCATTTCATGCACCTGAGAGCAACATAAGGGCCATAGTCGTGATCCTTAGGGAAATACAAGTAACATACTCTCTGCAGAAGGATCACAAGTTTCTCTTGCAAATGGAGGAGATGTTTACAACTTGCCACAGGACAAAGGGGAGAGGTATGGAATAAAAATCTGATGAACTCAGGGTCGTGATTCATTTGTGCACTTCCCAGAGGCCGAAACAGCCCATGAACCAGCTGAACCAGAGCTCCTGCTGCAGAGCAGGGAAGGGCCAAGGGACTTTCTGTTTCTCTTCAGTGTTGCAAATGAGGTTTCTGCCCCTCTAACTCTGCTTTCTTGGTTCTCCCCGGGAATTCTCATAGATAGCTATTTCCTTGTATCAATTAGAGGAAGAAAAGGCAAGCAATCTCTAAAGGAAAATACGTAAGAAAAAAATTACAAGCATCACAACAGCTTTACAAAAAGAATGGCATAAAGCTTACCAAGCTGTCATGTCAGCACCTCCCCAGAGGAAATAATGGGAAAAAATTCAACATGGAACATTTTTACATCTGAAAAGGGAAAGTGGGGTAGGAATCAGAACTACTTTTTAAAGCCAGTGTATTCCAGGAGACTCACAATATAAGTTCCAATAAAGCTCAAATAAAGCCCCAGTGAAACTGATTCCCTGTTTTACTTAATAAAATGTGGGAAGTGAATCTTGAGCTAAGGCAGCAGTTAAGTGATGCAGCATAGCTGTGGATCAGGCAGCCCAGAGGGATGTTGTGCAGTGGTGAGGGGAGGGGACGATTGGTGAAGAAATGGTTAGAGATACATTTTTTTTGGACATGCATGGATGTGCCTTTATAGAGAGAGGAAAGACATACACAGAAGATGGCTCCTTGGGCTGGGTACACACAGAGGGATTGCTTCCTGGTGCCCTGAGTGCACTGTGACACAGGACTGGGAGGCTGGCAAATGAGTATGGGGCACTTACAGTTGTGTGTTTCCCCCACAACCTTACATCATGTTCCCTAAATTTATTACTCGTTCATATCTATCTGAAATTTCCCAAATGAGGTGTCTTTTGCAGAAGAAAGGACATAATCTTCAGGCTTCCCCCAATGCAGGAAAGACCTCATGGTGTCCCTGCAATGTGGGAATGTGCAGGCAGATTTGGAAGGGGTGGAAAAGCTTCTGTTTCCTGTGAGATGCCTCTGCCAAGCCCTGCAGCACCTCTGCAACTCTCGGGTGCACAGCCCAGAAGCCGCTTAACTGTGTTGAGAGTTTCCAGGACAGGGGAGAGGCTGCAGCACAGCACGGGCTGTGCCCCTGCTTTGTCACCTGGTTTGAGAAGAAACAACATTCCTCTGCCCCCATCCCATGGTAACAAAGCAGCTTCATCTGTGCAATTCTACAAGGAAACACGTAACAAACATATCCTCAGAAAGTTACACAAATGAGGTAAATGAACAAAATAACTAGATCATATATTATACTGGCCCAATTAATTTTACTGAAGATTCAGGGACATGAACCCCTATGAGGTTACATCAGCAGCATGCATTTGTGAGTAGATAATAAATTTGTGCAGGCTAGCAACTGGGGACTAAATTGCTTTTTAATATTTCTACTGCTAAATAGGCTTTCTTCAGTTGTGTCATGTTGTTCTTATGCTTGTTCCTATTTCTAAGAAAAATTACTGTAACACATTTGTTCAAAACCTTCAAGACTTGATATACTACAGTGCTGGAGAGAAACTAAATGCTGCCTAAAATGTTCTCTCAGTAAAGGGTAAGAGCAACACACATGCTTAAATGTTAAAACCTTGTTTAAAAATTAGTTTCAAGAAACCTCTGGCAAGGAAATCTAGTATTAGAAGGGCTGTTGCCAAACTGATTCAGTGAACCAGTTTCTGTGGGAATGGTGATGTTTTCTGCTACAGTCTAAGAGATTCCTGACAAAAGGGATACTTGATACTTTCTTAGATTAGGAAAAACAATCATGATCTGGAATTCCACATGCTGACTTTCATAGTAGTAGTGTGTTATCTGCAATTGAAAGATGGCCCTTTTTCATCTGGGCACAATATAGGGAATCTCATTCTGTGGTGTTATGGATGGGTGGGAATCGGAGTGGAGGCTGTCAGGGATGTCCTTCTCATCTGTGCACACCTGAAAGCCACAAAAGCTGTTTTCATATTCCTAAGCACATAATTTCAGATTTGGACAAAAAATTACCTCAGTAAACATGAATTTCAAACTCCAGCAGTGGTGGCAGCATTGTTCTTCTTTATATACAGTATTTTCTTAGTTTGTTATAACAACTCTATCTAATGGCCATAAACTAAACTGTCCAACTTAGAACTCAAGGCACTTATAGTTTCCCTCAGCTAAAGACTGTCAGATATGAGGATAAATCTGTGACTAGTGTCATTGAGAATAAAATATAGGTCTTGATTTTCTTGATTTCTAGTTTAGTTTTGTAATTAAAAAGAAATAGTCTATTTAAATAAACTAACTTATCCTCAGTGTTGAATAGTGAATGATTTCATTACTGTTTTGGTTTTTTTATTGGAGAACAATTCAAAGGCCCTATATTATTTTACCTAGGAAATAATCAGAAAAAAAAAGTAGAAAGGGGGCATTTTTCACAGGAAAGACAACCAGTATTCAATTCCTTCCATTCTTGTTGGCTTAGTAATATTTGTCTGTGTAAGTTCTTCTGGGAGGATGTGTGAGAGCAGGGTAGGAGGCTAGTGAGAGATGTAGAAATGCAGAAGCTTAGGCAAGCATGGCAGTGAGAGCACGCAAAGCTCTAGGTCAATGGCTGGCAGATGGCTTATGAGCTGAGGAGGCTGCTGGCAGATGGTATTGACAGTGTGGACAAGACAAAGATTTTGGCTACAGAAAGGGAGCTTTGGAAAGATGCTAGAAGTCTATCTTTCCTGATAAGAACACTGTGCAATTTGGATGCACATCACATCTTGGTTTTCTTGGGTTTTGTTTTTTTCTTTTTTCACCACTGAAAAGGTAGAGAGGCTTTGCTGCTTTAGGAAAGAAAAAGTGACTGAAACAGAGATTGTGAGGTCTGTTATTTGGTCTAGTTCCCAAATTCTGACCATTCAATAACAACAAAACCCCCTTACTATGTGTAATTGGCACGTAATTATTTGTGATTACTAGTCTGATTCCTCTGCTGCTCTCACTGTTACTGAACTAATTATGCCTCTTATGCAACATTAGCAAATTAAATCATTCCAATTATCCACATTTATATCCTTGTGCTTTCTCTACTGCCACAGTTCCTTCTCATCACCCTGTGTGACGGTGCCTGTCACACTTTCATTCGCAACCTACTTTCTTTGTAGGCAATTAGTGGATGCTGGGGCTGGGCCGGCTGCGAGCCCCCTTCCGAGCCAAGCAAGTGCCTAAAGCTGCTGCCCATGGTCCTGTGGCTGGGGTACACAACTGTGTGTGTACCCCTAAGTTCAGATGGCTCAAAGGCAGAAAGCTTGTAACTCTCAAAGGGATTCAGAGAAAAGAGAATCCTTTCAAATGAAGTAAGAACTGGCTTAAAACGTCACTTTAGACACACACAAAAGACAGTTGCTACTCAGTTTGGAGTTTGTTCAGTTTAGGAGACCAAAATACAATGGCCAGTGAACCCTTAAGCAAGCTGAAAATATGGTAGGAAAGTGCATGGCCTGCTATATACGTGCTTGTCAACAATGAAACTCTGAGCTGTTTTGGCAGTAGTGAGAACAAGGGATTTTAGGAACAGCTCATACCTTCTTTCTGGGTGTGGGAAGGCACCAGCACAGCTGATGCTCTGGGAGATAGGTGGTGCTTCTCCATCAGGCACCTGACAGCCCTTGATTGTCCTGATGAGCTTCACCTGGGGCCTCCCCACCTTCTGCCCTGGCTGTGAGGGAGCCGCTGGAGTTCGGCCTGGGCTCTTCACTCCTGCCTGGAGCTCTGCCTTTCTGCAGCCCGACCGCAGCTGTATCTCTGCCCAGGCACGGACATTGCTGCTCTGCACCCTCCGGGGAGCAGCTGGCCCTCACCATCCTCTGGCATGTGCAAGAATGGGGCTTGCAGCCTAAAGCTGCGATCTGGATCTCAGCTTCTGTGCAGCTGAGTTTACTTTGTGAGAGTGACGGCACATAAGGAACTCCGAGTTCAAATGGCCGTGTCCGGCCCTCAGCGCCGGGAGCTGGCACCCTCAGGGCGGGGCCAGGGCTGCAGCCCCTTCCGAGGCTCTCCAAGCTGTGAATAGACCTGCTGCTCCTGGTGGTGTGCTAACAGGTAAGTCAGGTGTCAAAGAGCTTTGCTTATTGCTCAGGAATAAGTCCTGTCCTCTTCCATTTTCCCTCCTAAGAGAGGCGTTGCTGTAGCTGTGATGTAGATGTACTACTTAATGGGTTGTAAAACATCAGCATTACTGTTTTCATGGAATTTGGGCTGCATTGCATACTTAGAATATTCACCTTCTGCTATAGTATTGTGTGGAAAATCACAGTCTGAAATGCTAGGGTCCACAGAGAAGATGGAAGTTCTGCAACTTGGTTTGAATAAAGGGAGAGAGCCCCCTGAGCCACACCCCTGTGGGGTCTCAAGTTTTTGGAGGCCGCAGACTCTGTTTATCTCGTCTCCAGGCTGCTTGTTGCCCTCCTCCTTTTCCTAGTGGCTGAGGTACCAGGAAGGTACAGCCTTCCCGAACCACCTACCATGTATGCTCCCCTTGAAAATGAACAGTTGTTTTCCCCTTTCAGAAGTTCAAACTGTCTGGGTTCTATAACAAACTTGCGGGGCTTGATGTTTGTGCAGACCCCACAGCCTCAACACCCGATTGGTTTTTCAGACCGAGTCTTTAGTGAAAACCCATTTCTCCTACCAGTCTAATGGAACGTTACAATTCAAACCAGAAACTGCAAAGCAGAGTTGCATTCCCACTCTGCTGCCCAACAAACGCCTCTGGGGACTGGGCAAGGAGCTTCTGGCCCTCTGTGGGCTGGCTGTGTGGACAGCCACCTGCTGCTGCCAGCCCTGGCTTCTTCACTCGCCTGGTTGAGGCTGTGCAGTGCAGCTTGGGGGTTAAGGACCACAATGGAGAGAAAAAGTAATTATGGTACCTCTGGGTACAGCTTCTGTCTTTCAGTTCAATATTTAATATGCTGTATCTAGAATACTGTCTGCTTACAAAATACTTAACTGCAGAACAGCTCTTCTCTGTTGCAGAGGATTTACTGTTACCTGGTTAGGTCTGTGATTTGTAAGATGAACAAATTCTTTGAATATCTTGTATTTTTATTTCCTGCTGTAACAAAGTCTCCCTTTGTTACTATAATATCTATTTCTGCTGATTTTCAGACACAGCAACTTTAAATTATAAGCCAACGAAATATGTATTTTTATCATTGATCCTTAGGAAAGGAGCATGATAGATTCTCATTGGGAGGGCCTAAGTAGAAACATGAGGAGACAGAAGCATAAAATAACTCTTCAACAAGAATCCAGTGAGGCCTGGGAAGGAAGTTGGTTTCCTTTGCCTAGGCCTTTTAGAACTTAGAAGAGACTACAGAGCAAGTGTCTGTCCAGGCTTGAGCATTAAAGAGTGAAGCAGGAAGATGGCAAGCACAGAGCACCTGTACACTTTTTAGATCTTTCTGAATAACTTTTTTCCATGTGCAGAGCTGAGGGCAGGTGACAAGGGTTGGTAAATAGACAGAGGAGTTGTTCCCTTTCTTAATAGGTAAGAATCTTGCTTTATAGGAGGATTAGAAGAAGATATTTAACTTGTTTTGTTTGTCTTATGGTATTTCCTCAACCAACAATGCTAATGCTGTGTGCTAATGACCTGATCTGGACTTCTTAGGACAGTGTGTGACAGAACATCCAGCATTGCTGAGCTGCCATGGTAGGACAGTATTGTAGAAAACCCCTAAATTCAGCAAAACTGTCTTTAGGAAAACCTGGCCATGTACTGTATTAGCACACGCTGCAAGTCCATGGTGTTTGTCCCTGCAGTGGAGATCGGTGCTGTGCTCCAGAGGAACAAATCTGCATGAGGAGCGGCTCAAACCACACCTGCCTGCGTGGCAGTAACAGTGAAGAGATCTGTATGTTTGTGATGACAACTGAAATTTAGGATGGATGACCAATCTTGCAAGGATCTCTTCCAGATTCTCACATAATTTCATGTATGAATCTTCTGGCTAATGAACAAGTGAGGAGTTTTCATCAGCCAAGTTAATTAGCTCTGCCAGCAGCCTGAGGAACTTCCTGGTTCCCTTGACTTTCTCCTAGAAGAATGTAAATGATACAGAATGAATTGCTTCTGTGTCTTTATTTTTAAACTTGCAGCTTTCTGTCCTTTTGAATGTGGGCAGCAACTGCAAGATTTAGAAATTAGAGTGGTGAGGAGTGCTTGAAGGATTTCTGTTGAATGGTGTAGACTGTTTTAATGTCCTCTTAGTGGGGACTGCTTTGGATCTCTGGCAACTAGAAAGTTTAAACACAAGCTTTTACTTTCTTAAATGCAAGCTGATTGGTTGAGTTTATGTGGTAATAATCTGCATCAACAGGTGAATTTCAGTCAGTGCTTACTAATGGTGCTGTACAAGGTGCGTGATTATTTCTTAATACTAGTAGTTAACCTTCTATTGGTCATATCAGTGTTAGTAGCAGCTGTTCGTTCTACTCTTCAATTGTCATCTGTTTAATGAAAGCTTCTGGCAGTTATAAAGTGTTTTTGCCAGTGGTTCTGTGATGATTCAGTATTCTGCTTTTGAAAAAGTAAAATTTTAACGTTGCATACTTGTTAAATTTACTGGCATCTTCTTGGCAAGATATTCTTGGTGTTAACTGCACTTCTCAGGTACTGCAGTTCTGGAAGTATGATTACAATGTTTAGAGTGATTCTGGCATCCATTATCACCAACACCACCTACTTCTGCAGAGCTGTAGCAGTGGGTGTGATGCTGTCTGGTGCACATTATTGGCCTGCAATTCTGTGCAGAGAAAGAAAGTAAACATCAAACTTGCAATAATATTGTTATACATTTTAATTTAGTTTTGTTATTAATATTCAGATTGCTAATTCAGGAATGGTTTTTTAAAATGGGAAATTGCTATCACCTGGAGAAGTGCAGCTTTTTCTCCTCACGGCATTGTGTGGCTGCAGCAGAGTGGCAGAGTTTGGTCAGCAGGGCATGCTGTTCACAGTGTGCCAAAACCTCCTTAGCTGGTCAAGATAGCATAGAATTTGGTGTAGACGTCTCAGGTGTTTGTGTCTTAGCTAGCTTGATTGCTGTAACTCTAATGAATCTGTTTTCTAGTTCAAGGCAAACTGAACCAAATAAAATACATGTGTCTTTCAGAATGACTTGAGGGAGGAGAGCAGATGCTATCATAGTGCAAGAGCTTATCTTATAGTTGGAATGGGATATGGTGGAAAAATTGCTGGTAGGTTTTTTCAGGCAAAAAGCAGTATTCCTCAGTCCAGTGATATTACCATATAATGTTACTGTACACACCAGAGATTATGGCAAATGCGCTGTAATTGATGCTAAAAGATGCAAATATTTGCTGTATTTTGTACACAGTGATGAAAAGTTGTGACAGGGACCAAAGACTCCTTTCATGATAGCAGCCATCTGGTAAAATAGAAAGGCACAATATTTGTGCAGGATGGCTTACAACTTTAAGGTAGGCTAAAATGCTGCCAGACTTGCTCTTGTTGCTCCTTTCTGGTCAAACACGGTCCTGCACTGCTTTCTCTACACATAAGGATAACTGATAACAAGCCTCAGGTCACATTTGAGCTGATATTTGTTGGCCAATATTTATTTTTAGTTAAATAATGAGCAGACTTTATTGAAGTCATGTAAGGTTCTAGAGTGTCTGCACTGCAGGGTTCCATCTTGCTTAGGGATGAATATATAGGTACTTGGTTGCTTCACTGCCTCATGACCTTTGTTGTTTTAGAAAGGATGAGGGGGGAAGCCCTTGTCTCTCAGACACTCCTCATTCCTGAATTTTTTAGAGCTCATCCAGCTTTCATTATTGTCCCTCTGGAATCCCCCCGTGAGCCTCTCAGCCCCTCTGTCTCATTCACTTTGCAGCCTTCCTCTCCCATAGCAAGTGCAGGTCCTTTGCTAGGCCCAAGGCAGGAGGCTGCTGTGTGTGTGCTGTCCTGTCTGGACTAAGTTTTCCCTAATGAGGCCAGTTATTCTGTGACAGGTGCATATATAATAGTTATTGCAGAGAAGAATTTAAATTACAAAATAACTTTAATTCCCTTACAGCTAACCTCAAAGGAGCACAAGCTTAAATAACCTTGGCTAGATTTTTGAGCTGCATAATGTATAAATAACCTGCACTGCAATACATAAACACATGAAGCTTATGTTCAAGTTCAAATAGCCTTATTTCTTGCACTGTGATTGAGCAGCAGTAAAAAGAACAGGATCTCTTAATCAGACAATTAGTTCCTCTGGGGGGAAGTGACTGTTTCTCTATGCAGGGATTAATGTGTTTACTGGCTTTATAGTTGCTTTGTGTTTTGGTAGTATGGACAGAATCAAGTGGTAGCTTCCTTTGACCAAGTACAAGATGAGGATAAGATAGCCATGATGACTTAATTAGACCTGTCAGCTGTTCTTAATTGTGTGAAGCATGGAACTTGGGGTGACTGGGTGGAAACAGCAGTTTTGCGTGAGCTTTGTTACACTGTCAGGTTGATAGGGCAGGAATCTTTTTACCTTTATTCCTATGGAGCATATCTCTGTAGTAACTAGAAATTGCTCTGAGATTCTGTGGTACTGATGGCTGACACTCAGCCATATAGACACTACGTACCACTGTCCTTTAAATTTGAGATCTGATGAGATTGGACATGTTCACCACTCAGCTAGAGCAGACAAGCAGCAGTGAAAATGGAGGAAAATGGGAGATGGTATTTGTAATAGTAGTTGTGGGTTGCCAGTAGCGACCTGCTGCAGGGAGATTATTTCCTTAATTTTTGTCCTGTGATTGTCTTTAAGCCAGGCTGGCTGTAAGACAGTGACAGACCAGCTGTTACTCAGAAGGGAAATCTTACAAAGCTTGGCTGGAGGCATATGACCTTTTCGTCTCAAATGTTGACATAATTTTGTGTTTTGTTATTTCACACTTTGATTGCTAAGACAGGTTTGACGTGAGCTTCCAGGCTGATACTCTTCTCAGCTCTACCTTAGGACTTCAGGGTCCTTCTGATGGCCTGTTAGAGGTCTCTGCACAACAGCTATAGCTCCAGTATTTCCAATTCGGCTAAACTAAAGAATCATGGCTTAGCTTTGCCTTTGGAACTCAAGTCAGCCAACTCTGCCTTCAAAAAATATTTCTTCAAGTGGCTGCAGCCTGAGGTAAGTCATTCCTACTGGAACTCTCATAGGGCCCCTGGAAGGGTTGTCAGCAGATTATCCAGTTTAATACCTCCTCCAGACCCCGTATCACATGCTGCACTTCTCCAAAACTCAGTGCCACTAAGGTTGTGTTGTCTGCCAGTCCTTTACTGAACCTGCACAGGAACCAGGGGGTGAGTCAGCTCCCTGGGGCACGTACATTCCGTTCTAGCTGTGGCAGCCTGTTCAGGCACCGCCTCTGTGAGCTGAGAGGACGTGCAGTCCTGTTTGTGGGGCTGGCACAGGACCTGCCCTCCCCTTCGGGCGGGTACAGCCTTTGCATGAAGGATGAGGAGGCTCTCAAGACACTGGCACAACACCTTGCCCTGGCCTGTAGGGTTTGGCCAATCTTGCCTCTCATCTCCGTTATCTCAAAGCGTGTGCTGTGTTCTCAGTGCAGCAGCCAGGTGTAGGGGACCTCTGGAGAGAAGAGGAAGGAAGGAGGCTGGCGGTGGTTGTGAGAGCTTCTCGTGTGCTGCCTTTGTTTTTTTGCTGCTCCAGGTTTGTCTGAAAGCACTGGGAGAGTTGCTTTTTCCACAGCTTTAACATCTGACTGGGTTTAGGAGCTTCTGGCTTGTGTTTCACTTAAATGTGCAAGTATAATGGCTGAAAATATTGTGTGTGAATTATATTAAATATTTAAAAGTATATTAAAGATTTGGGGAGATGCTGCAGTAATTAGCAAGTGCTGAGAAAGTCAGAATCAACATACAGAACATCAAAGAAGCTAAAGGATGATTTTATAGACGCTATACACTGCTAGAAATAAATGGCATTGTGTGGAGTGCATCAAATGTATTAATTTTGTAAATAAACCTTGATCAGTAGATCTTTATCTGGTCACCTTTTGTTATGTTATAGGTGTTCACAGTGGGAAGACTGGGACATGTTTCTACTGTAGCAGCCTTGCAGTCAGGCTAGATAACAGAAGTTTCTGGTGCTGTTTTGTATATTTTTCAATTCTCTTGGCATAATCTGGTCTAATACATTCAAAAGCTTTTTTTAAAAGCTAAGATCGTGGGCAAGGCTGCAAAGATTTTTAGATTTCATTCCACAGACATTTTCTAAACTAGAGCAAGGAAGGAGCTTTCCAGAACTCTTTATTTTCATTCTGGCTATTTGAACTGCAAAGACTAGTGTTAAGGATTATTTTGTAAATTCCTTTCTTTACTCAGCTCTTACAAGAGAGGCAAATGTCCATCTGAGTTCAGGCCTGAGCTGGTTGTACCACAAACATTTTTTAAAGTTTAGAATTTTTGAATTTTTTTCAGAAGAGTTTCAGATACAGAATTGCTTGAATTGCATTGTGATGCTAACTAATGTTTACAATCCCTAAAATAACAGTACTGTCATAAACTAGGATACTAGCTAAGTAACTCTTAGAAAAAACAATATAATGTTTCAGTAGATATTTGTTGTCCTTGAAACTAGTTAAAAGAAACAAAGATAAATATTTAGTTCTAACCACAAAATTAGCACATTGTATGTAAAGTATTCATAATGAAATTCTACTCAGAAGTCAACAAAGCTTTTCAGATTAAATCACAAATGTCCATTATCACAAGTCCACTTCTGCAGTGATGCTAGCATATGGATTTTCTGGGAAAAGAAGGAAATTAATATCTTGTGAAATAGTTCTGGTTATGAAAATGGTCCTATTTCTCAAGTGTGGGTATCTCATTCCACAGGAAGTAAAGGTCATATATTTTCTAAATTCAGATTGCAATATGAGATGTCTCTTTTCAAGTAATGGCAAATAAACGAAATAGGACCACTGCAAAAGCATGTGAAATGAATTGGTGTGTATTGCAGCAGTATCTCAGAGAAAACTGCATTTTGCAGAGCTTTAATTACTAGTTAACTAGATTCAAGATGGATCTGTATATAAGCTAAACAATAGATACAAAAGAGCATTATGCGGAACACAACATGCCTCTAACCATTGTTTGTTCCACTTGATTTGAAGTTCCACATAACAAGATGTCATTTGGACTGAGATTTACTGCATGCCTTACCTTTAGCAGTTATGCAGAATTTTTTTTAATCATCTATAGTCATTACTCCAATTAGAAGTTAACTATTCCTAAGCCTTATTTTTTAGAAATATATTTTTAGATATGTATTTCATGAGAGGAGATTGGAGTATAAACTCACTGCTGTTGGTAGCTGGAACTGAGTAACTGTAGTCACTCTGAACACCTACATGCACTCTTTATTGATTTCAGGCATAACTTGAGCTATATCTGCTTTATGTATATGCACATACATAGGTGTTTTGAAAGAATCTTTCTGTCTACATGATCTTTGGACAGCTGGGCAGTGAGTGCATCTAAACCTCTTTGGGATGAGGACTTGGGGGTTCACTCTCAGTGTGACTTCTGCAGGGCTCAGGTAGAGGACTGTGCTTGAACATGTGGAATTGAAGATCCCTTTTAGGTTTTCCTCTGATATATGGCTTGGTATGATGTGTGGAACAGCCTGGATGCTGTCTGCTGCCTGTGGGAGGGAAGGCAAATCCCAGTGCTCTGCCTTTCTCTCATCCCTTCAATAAGTTCCAGTTGCAGTTCCCAACTTTGGCACTGTAAGGACGCTTCTTCTTCCAGCTTCCATATTAGTGGAGTATTTTGCCTCTTGCAGCAGTCGGGAGCACAGCTGGATTGGCAGTGGAGGCACTTGTAAGCCAGAGATCACACAGGGAACAAAAGGGTAATCCAAGGCTGTTTTAGGGTGAAACACTGTAAAAAATGTCACATCTGGAGAGTGCAACTTTGTCACGACTTGTAAGTAGCTGTCAATAGTCACGTGACTCTGGCAGGGCCCAAGTCATCTTCGGGGAACAAAATGGAGTGAACGTGAGTGAGCAACAGCAGTTTGCCACAGCTGATGGGACCTTGGGTCAGCATCACGCCAGCTATTGCTGATAATTCCCACATGCAGTGTGTTAATAAACACACTTATTATTAATTAAATCAGAGTCTATGCATCTTGTCCTTTCTTCCGAGTGTCCAGAACAAAGGAGATCTCCCAGTGTAGGTGTTGCACAGGTTACAATTTGGATCCACTATTTTTCTGCTACGAAAGGGTCTGCTGAATTAATTCCATGGTAAAATCTACAGCATGCATTATTTTTCAGTTAAATAACCAAAGAAATGTGAGTTGTGTTTGTATTCCTGTGCCAGCAATTGTAGAAACATAATAGCAGGTATGAAAGAACCCTATTGCTTTCTGCGATCAGTGGGTGTTTATTTGTGGAACAAATGGCACTGACAGTTCATCAGAACTTAAATTTGCAATCCACATTAGAAATTCAGTAATATCTTTCATCTGTTCTTGCAAATATAAATTGCCCTCTGCAGAATGGCTTACATGAATTTCTGAGGAAACTGTCAAAAAGGGTACTATAGCATGTTTTTCGAGAAGAAAAACAGCTTCAAAAGACTCTGCCCCATAACATTATGGAGGAGCTGGAGCAGTGCTTCTTTGATTCGTTGTCCCAGCTCCTTCCAGCTTTTCTCATGCCTTTGGTCACTATCTCAACATGCAGAGCAACACCAGAGTGAGGGACTAGAAAAGCTTTGGTTGTGAGGCTTTCAGCCCTAGACAGGAGATGTAAAGCTCTCGTGGCTGCACAGCAGGCCAGAAAGGACAGCTGGACAGAAATAAGGAAACAAGTAAACTGTTGGAGTATGTTACAGCTGTAGCTCGTCACAAACCATTGTAGTTGCTTATTCTCTTCTGTGCTCTCCACATTTGTGCATATCCTGTGATATTTCATCTCAGGTCTGTGATCAGTAACAGCAGCATGGAGTAAGTTTTTTATTGCTGAAATGGGGGGAATAGATGGCTGCCGTTTGTTGTGATACTGCTGATGGAGAAGAATGAGCAGAGAAATGGTGAAATGCTTGTAGATTTGTGCTGGTCCTCTTTCCCCACTCCTAAAGAGGATGGTTTGCTGGGTTTGGGGCAGTCTTTCAGCAACAGTAAAGCAAATTAGGGGATCAGGAGCTTAAATTTCCACCTACTCAGGTAGGACTACTGAGCCATGTGTTATGTCATTGTAGACTTGAAAGGGTTTACTTTTGTAACAGAATAGAAAGTAAAAGAGGTTGTTTAATTGAAAGTAATCCATAGACACCTACTATGTATAAATCCAGGAATAACTGGGCTGTTAGAAGAAAGATCAAAGAGTGTTTTTCACCTTCACTGTTGGATTCATTATAAAAATGCATGTTTCATTACACTTTGAGTGTCACGTGCATCTACTGAATTTACAGATTAAGCAGACATCAATTTAAAAAAGATTCTATATTTTATCAACAAAAAGTATCAAATTTGGAATATTAACTAAAAAAAAAACCTCATGTTTGGGTCTGATGAAAACATAATTGTGTTATGCTTCATCTAAAACTACTTGGACACGTGTAACAAGGGTCCCTGCTTTAAGAACCTTGCTTTCACCAATTCTAGAACAGGGAGAGGCAGGTGGTCTTAAGCAGGTGGGATTTGCACAGATGGTGAAGCACAATCCTCTTGATACCAGTTATGTATTAGCCCCTTTATTGCCTGGAAGTTTGTTGTTCCAAGCCAGGCCACAGGCCGTGCACAGTGAGAAACCAAACATGGAAGTTCTGACTATTAACCCTGTTAACCAGGAATGAAGAACAGATATTTTCACTATCATAGCGGTCTGGGAAGAAGTGATTAAGAAAAAAAAAAAATCTCTTATTTGTTTCATTGCTTGGTGCCTAGCAAATGCTGTCAAGGGAAGGTCAGAGCATGCCCACTCATCAATACAAGAAGGTGATAAATGTCAGATCATATTTTGTACATATCTCCCTTGTAAACACTTTGCTTTGATGTATGTATGCTTGTTTTAAAATTAGATGCATTGAAACATACAGTTTTTGTCCCTGAGCTGCTTTCTGTGTTTCTTGATACATAAATGTATAGATTTTTATGATGGGAATTCTCTGTGGATGCACAACCTGAAGTGTATCAGCGTGATGGAAATAGCAGAAGGGAATATTGTCCTACTTGTAATCAGTGAAATTTTGGCAGGCTTTAAAGGCATAGCTGTGTCCAGTTGTATTAAATTAAAGGAAAAACTATGATCTTAAAGAGCCTGTGAGATTTTCAGCGGCAAGGGCTGAGTTTGAAGACCTACAGTTTGTGCCCTGTGGGCACTGGGGGCCGGGTGCAGGGCTTGGCTCCGGCTAAGGGCAGCCCTCTCTGAGCTCTGAGCTGCTGCTGGGCACTCGCTCTGCCACTGCTCAGCATTTGATCAGCACATGCGTGTTCCTGACAACGTCATGGTCCTGACAGTCCTCGTGTCATGTTCTTGGTGCTCTGGAGATAACTCCTTGCCAGTGTGACTGTTGGATCTGACTGCACTCCCTGGATTTGAGCTGAGAAGGGAAAATGCAGTGCCAGATGGGATGTTCTGACTGGTACACCCAGATTTTTGGCAAGGTGCAAATTAATACCTTTTCTAGCAGCTGTTGATAAAGTGGTCCTGAAGAAAGTGCTAGCTCTGGGCATAGCTCAATCCAGAGGGAAAAAACAGCATTTTGAAAGTGCCTTATATGAGTAGTCTCCTGCATTTAGGAATAGGTAGGGTAAGGTAACTTACGCTTTAATGGATAAGTTAGCATGTTTGTGGAAAACTTCTACACAGCACATTGGAAAAGAGGAGTATCACAATTGACTCAAGAGACAAGACACCACAGGCTGGATTTCAAAGATATGCAGTGTTTAATTACTGTCCTGATAGTGACATAATCACAGTATCCATCCAGTGCTCATGAAAACCAGTTCTGCTTTTAACAGTGTTCAGGGAGGTCTGCATCAGGATACAGTCTACACCTGCGTTCATGTTTGCTTAACAATAATATTTTTGAGGTGTGACTAAATAACATTAAATATTTGCATAATGTCTCTTACCTTGAAAATTCATGTAACTGCTGAAAATTAATTTAAAGCAGATAACTGTTTTGACTGATCAAAAGCACAGAAATGTCAAAAGCTGCATGTCTTTCTACATTGTTGCAAGGCATATGATTTTGGTGATGAATTCTGCGTGGAAAGGAAGCTCAGCCTCGTTGTTAGGGTATCTCCTTGCACTGGGTGGCAGGGTGCTATAATGGACATGGGCACATGAAACATTGAGAGAGAAGGCAGGGTGTGTGTTACAGTGCATTGGTTACTCTGCAGCACTTGCTGTGTGTATTCTTACCCTGCAAAGCACCTGATGGACCAGGCTTCCTGCTGGGGGAGAGCCTGCACCAGTTCCATTCTCCAGCCGCACCAGAGAGCCCCAAGTGCTGTAAGTTCACACCCCAGCTGACTTTGCAACAGTTCATTTGCATGCCGAGTCTTGATTTCTGGTATTTGTAACAGAAATGCTTTTTGAATTTCAGGGGAAATAAATTTTGTAGATACCCAGTTACACTGGCACAATGTTTCAAAAAGTTCTTTAAAAAGAATTAAGCATTATATAACTTTGGGGACTGATAAGACTGACAGTTGTGCAGAAAAGTATCCATAATGATTTGGCATACGCATGCTAATATATTTCAAAGTCTTTGTTTTTAATCTATTCTTACTTTTTTTGCCCTCTGTTGCACACTTTCCTCCCTTCCCCTTGAATAGGAGCTTTGCTGTGCTAGCAAACAATAAAACTTGTTCTTCGAGAGAGGAAAATATTTTCCTCTTGTGCAAGATAACCTCCTTACATGCTGGCCCTTCTGCTTGTGCCTTGAGGGGTTACTGGAGGCTACTGGAAGTGAAATGTCTCCAGTAGCAAAAGGCCCACAGTTGTGGTCACTTAGTAACTTCAGCTGAGAAACCTGGCTTTTGAGGCAATACATCATCAAGGTCCAGGTGCAATTGTATGCCAAACCCAGTAAAAATATTTTGCATATTAAAAATTGTTTTTAAACTTATTTCAAGGCCGTTCATTTTAGTTTTTCTGATGGAACTATGCTGTCTAGTTAGCAAGAATTTAAAGGAACGTGTTTTGCCTTGCTCTTTGCTATCATGAAGCACATTAGAACCTGCAGGACTTCTAGAGCATGTGTCCTGTCTATAAAAGGGATATTTGATGTAGAAAAACCCATTGAGTCAGGTAATCTTTCAATCACGTAATGTGACCAAAAGTGGTTAGAATATTTCTTTCAGTTGAGGAAGCTGCCAGCCACTCAATCAATTGTTTCTTTGAGCAGTTTTTAAGTTAAGGATAGATGTAACAAAGATGACTTTTATTGTCCAAGTAGGACTTTATGCACAGCACATTCAAACACAAAGACAGAAATTTTCTGATATCATTAGAGAAAAGTGGTCTTATGATGTAGCCATTGGCAGTCGAGTTGTAACCAGTATTATGGTCCAGGACTTGATTTCTTTTCTTTTTCTGTTCACTCTAATACTTTCCTTTCTATTTTAGAGATCTTTTCTGCCCCCAGTTCTCAAAATATTTGTGCCTCGGATGTAAACCAGCATCATAACCAACAGAATGCAATCCAAAGGTATAATGAGCAAGAGGAGAAGGATCCTGAGAAGTACAGGGAGTTCCAGAGCAGCCAAACCAAGCTGTGCTGACCTTTGAGCAGAGAAGGTGCTGTTGGTGCAAACACCCCATGGGATAACTGAGCATTGACACAGACCGCTGATATTCAGAGGCCTCCCATGTTAGTTATGTTGGGAAGTGGAATCACTGCTGTGTGTGCTGTGGCTCCTTCAGCTGGCAGGATGACAACTGCAACAGACTGTCAATATCATGTGCTCAGCTTTACTTTTTCCCCTTAGGGTATTGCATGTTTAGCTCAGCTGGTAAAGCCCAGCACATCTCTACTTGATCTATTTGTCCCCATAACTACACGTGCTCACTAGGCTACTTCTGGTCTAGTGTTCTCCAGCTGTATTACTCCTTTTACTACAAATAACTGCTGCAGCAAGGAATGAATGTTTCATTCTAGTAGTTTAAAATGGCTTTAGATAACACAGATTTTATTTCTTCCTTCTTCTTGGCTGCTTACCAGTACCCTGCCAATAGACATCATTGGGCTGTGATGCTCTCTGATTTCTAATACTTAATTTTGGGTCCTACCTGAGGGCAAATTATTACTTTTTACTTACCAGACAGGGCAGCAGTACTTGTTCTTCCCTTATCACGGGTCCAGTTTGAATTATATTAATCATACTTTGTTTCTAATTCAGAGCTGCATGTTGAGTTGAATCTTTGTCTTTCAGTCTCTTTGCTGGTACCCTTACTTCTCCTGATGTCTCTCATGCAACGTGATTTATTTTTGAGTTTAAATGCTATTTCATATCATCACACTGCATCATTCTGTGTTACTTTCCTGTCCTGGAAACCTTTTCTTTCCAGTACAGAGTGTGGTGGGTATTTGTATCTGCCATTACTGTGCATTGACTGGCTGATTTTAGACTGGGTTTTGTCTTCATTATTTTCAGTCCAAGTGTGACCCTTTAATCAGGCTTAATAGATAGTCTGCTTTTTTTATTGTTAATCTTTTTGTAATCCATAAGTGATGGCCACTGCTAAAGCTGGTAATGTTACAGGAAAACATGCAGAATATGAGAATATGTAATTGTTGTCTTTTGACAACTGTAGTTTTCTCTGTTTCTTCCTATAACTATTGTTAGGTCTGCTGTGGATTTTGATTTGTATCACTAAATAGTGTTCCTACTTCTGAACCAGGGGATAAAATATCTTAGTTTAAAATCACATCAGGTTTGTCCCTCTAATGGGGACAAGGCACTTAAAGGGTCAAAGACTCCTAGTTTACTGTGTGGATTGCAAATACTCAGGAGAATGTGTTTTCATTAATATTCATGGAACACTCTCATTCTGCAAACATTTGTGTGAACAGTATTTGTCAGAATCTACTTATTATACCTAAGCCTCCAATAGAAGTTTAACATCCTAGGCCAGCATTTCTTTCAAGGCTGTAACAGGTTATTCATTTCGTCAAGCGGGCTGTTTCCAACACTGTGTTTAACTGCATGTCAGCCATAGGAAATCACGGATAAGCTACAAGATTGGCTTCTCTATGGGAGTTCATGTCGGCTTGCACACAACTTCTTTAGCTAACTCTATTGCTGTACAGTTATTATCAAGTAGATATATGTGGTGCTGACAGCTCCTGACAGGAGAATGCTTTATTACATAAAGTTTGCGGAGGAAAAAACCTTACAACATGACCATCTTTTATGCCCAGAAAGCTACATACTGGACAAGAATCCACATAATTAATATTAATTGTAATAAAGTGTGACAATCAAGAAAGAATAACATAAGTCTGCTCATAAGTCAAGACCTCAATAGAGTGGAAGAAATAGAGCCAGCCAGAGATGGATGATGGAAGAACACTAGTGCTTGAATAATTCGTGGAAAAGCACAGTATATTGCATGTGAGGTCTGGAGCCTTTTAAAGGCCTGAAAATTAGATGACAAAATTCACTCAGTTCAGGTAAGTTAGAGAGGAGAATGGGGAATTCACATGTGATGTAGCATAAACTATTAATAAGAGTTAAAAGGTCATGCTCTTCCCATGTCAAGTGTGAACGATCAGGAACAAAAATTGCCAAAAGATTTTTAAGTAATTTTTAAGGAAACCAAAGCAAATATGACCTTTGTAACAGCTTTGATAATTTGAAGATTGGTTAGCTGCATGTTTTTGGCATTTAAAAAACCCAAGGCAATTCCATTTTGTGAACAATATGTACAGTGAGTATTAAAACCAAGTATGGAGCATGAAGTCTGCAGGAGCAGTAGGTGATATATAATGAACATCACTGTTACATACTTTGGGCTATAATAGGAGGTGAGTGTGAGAAGATAAATTCTTGTGTGAATCACATCACTTGTGTGAATGTTTTGACCTCATGTAATATTGCTTCAGAAAATTATGGCTGTGCTCTTAAAAAAGATAAGCTGAAAACAAGGAGGTAATGCTATGGGGGATGGAGTGGTAAAGATATCGTGTGCTGAATGAGAATTCTGCTACAGATGTGAACAAGGGTATTTCTGGGGAAAATGTAGCTTGGTAGAGAGACCATTTGACCTGAAAGAAAAATATGATTGAATTTTTAGGTTTGCCAGCAGGATTTAATAATGAAACTTGAAATCTGCTAGTTTTCCAAAGCCAATTAGTTTGACCATCAGCCTTGTCACTGGTAAGCCAGGCCTGTCCTTGCTTCTGTGGCTATGAAAAGATGTATCTGACATTTACAAGGGTCTGATGGATGTTTCTGGCAGTCCTTTTTCATTTCCTCAAACAGAACAAATCAAATCCTGCAATGTGTAGGTGGGAAAAGAGAGAGGTTTTGGTTATTGTTTTGTCTATGGAGTTATCAGTCTACCAATTTTCTCCTGGTCAGTGAAGCTGTTGATTTTGTTCTTACCAAGAAAGTAAAAAGAGGAATCTTAGGTTTGAGGGGAGAAAGGGTAATCAAGTAAACTCTGGGCTGCAGAGCACATGTGTGCAGGTCAGAGACTGGCAGCACCGCTTGCAGCTCTGTAGCACGAGGCTGTGATGAGGAAAATGCCTTTGAAGGCCCATTTCTTTGAGATCATTGCAGGGCAGTTATTTTCCAGCACAATCATTCAAGAGCATCTGCCTTGGTGGCAATAGCCAGAAGCACAGGATTCCGTTCTTAGAAACAGTAAGGACATAGAGGCTGTGGCAGTGGGTACACCTTGGGCTTGGGGAATAAGGTACTGCAGTTCTGATACATCCTCTGTCAGATATTTGGATAGTAAACAGAGTTTATTTTGCACTGTCTTCCCTTTCTTGTTTCTGATGTGACAGATTTGTGTTAATGTATATAGTTGCACCATAGAGGTTGTCACAGGGAAGTGAGAAGTTCTGGCAGCTGAGTAAAGGGTCCTTGGGAACTATCAGTATTGGGAATGGTGTGGGAAATAATTTGGAAGCTGGGTATGAGCATGTTGTTTCTGCCTTCAACACTGAAGGAGCAAACAATATAGTTTCATCTTTCAATTCAACTGAACTGTATGAGTAGCTGATACTCTGCATTACTATTGTTTTGACTTTCAACAAATCCAATAAAGTTATGTGGAACGTGTTCTCATACAATTAGTATTTTCTTGGTTATCTCCAACTATAAGAATTAAGGGTAAAATTTCTGTTCACAACCCCACTCATCTGGGGTTGTAGCTCAGTGGGAGCACTGCCTTGTTGGTCTGCCTGTTACAACACCTTGAAACAATACAGCAAAATGTTCCTTTCAGCAGAAGAACTCATTCCTACAAAAAAAGAAAATAAACATTGCAATTACATAGTTCCTTTAGTTGTGTACTGCTCTAGCTGGGATATAGGGGCAAAGCGTTTAGAAGCTAGTTTATTTTTCAGCAAACATTTGTATTCAAGAAGCATTTATGACAAGTAGTAGAATCCTTTACTGCATTATATTCAGCATTTTGCTGTGGTCATTGCTACTAAGGAGCTGAAACTTCAATGTACGCAGAAATAGTACACCTAGAAAACAGGGAATCTGTCCCTGTCTAGGGAGTTGGGTAGGCATCCATAATTATGGCAAGGTGATCACTGAAGACGCTTGCAGATGTGATTGTAAGAGCAGATGGGAAAAGGCACTTAGCTGAAGAAAATCTGTTGCTGTAACTGAAGTGTTTCAGGAACATGCTTTAATCCTAGCTTTAGGTGGGGTTAAGCTTTTGAATAACCAATGGGAGTTGGCTGGCAAGATGGTCTTTTACACGTGTATATGCTAATGTAAATGTCATAATGCAAATTTAAGCATTCAAGAACATTATGTGGATTTGGGAAAATCCCTAAAACTTTAATTCCATAAGCAAAATATTATTTTGGCAGCACATGACAGAAATAATCCTGCTCCCAGATGTTTCATACTGTTGCAGATGAGAGTAGTTGAGTTGCATGGTTGTCTTCAAGACAGCTCTAAAATAACACAAAAGCTTCTTGGAATATGAAGCAACTCAATTATACAATGAAGCAAAGAACCATGTCTGAACTCTTAACATTGCTCAGTCTCCTGGGGAAATACAATGGGGAACAGAGTCTTCACCAAGAGTAAAGTATGTCAGCTGGAGGACAGAGTCAAAGAAAACTCTTGAAACCAAAGAAGGGAGGAGTCACCTTCTGCACATTTTACATGGATGCTGTGGTGGACTGTGTGCCTGTGTTCCAGGCTGGACGCTGACAGCTGACTTGGGCACTCTGTGGCTGGCATGGAGGAGTCTGAGTATTCAGACTCTTTCTTGAGCATTAAGATTTCCTCACTTGGTTACATACTTATTTTGCCAGCAAGGTCAAATGTAGTGAAACTTCTTACTCCAAGAACTGGTCTTAGTGGAAGTTGCCAGGTGGTGAACAAAATAGACAGAAATACTTGGAAATGTGTTGATGTATTGTTGCGAGACGTGCGTATTCTCCATTTCTATTTCTTTAGAAACGTGAGGAATCTTCAGGCAGAGAAACGCTTTTTAAAAGTAATTAAACCTAAATGTTTGCTTTTATTGACCTGTGTTTCAGTGTCATAAACTGACCCCCATAAGGAATGTGTGCTGCTGTGCAGGGGACTGAGCACTGGCACTGATTGCCCCGAGAGGGTTTGGAGGTTCCCTCCCTGGAGATATTCCAGAACTGCCTGGATGCAATCCTGTGCCATGTGCTCTGGGATGACTCTGCTGGAACCAGGAGGTTGCACCAGATGACCCACTGTGGTCCCTTCTAGTCTTACCCATTCTGTGATTTAGTGTTCATAAATGTTCAAGATAATTCTTTACTGTTTCTTTCGTCATTGGGAACTCAGGTGTGTAGGTTTTATTAAATAAAACTGTATGAAGAGAGCTTTATCCTTCCTTCATCTAGGATATGCAGCAAATGCCTTTCAGACTCATTGTGCTGCCTTTTCTCAAGCTGTAGTGAGGGCTATGACTATGCACTCTGTACTTCTGAGGTGCCTTTGCAGACCCACTGCTGCCACTACAGAGCTCTGCTGCATTTGGGGGGTGCAGCAGTCAGACAGACAGAGGGACAGACAGACAGCTGTGGCCTTAGCAGGCCATGTGTCCATCCTAGTGCACAAAGCAGAGCGTGCAGGAATCTATCCATGCCAGGTCACACCTCTATACAGCCTGCTTAGGTGGACATCTATAAAGTGCTGAATTTGACTTATTTTCCTAAGAACTAATTGGGAATTAATTTCTGAGTACTTTGCAAAACAAACACAAAAGTGAGGTATTAGCTCAACAGTATATTTTACAAGCTCTAACAGGAAGTTATCAGACCACTCCTGAAACTGGTCCCAGTTTGGTCACTGACCCATGGTGTTGGACTGCCAGGGCACAGCAACAACTCTGTATCTTCCATGCCTGGCCCAGTCCCCACTGTGAGCAGCAGTGCTGGGTCCTCTCTGTGCATCATGGACGTGCAAAGTGCTTCTGTATGATTATTTTAATTTATGTAACTGTGGGGTGTGTGTTCTTGACGTGCAGTACTGTTACCTGGCTATTCATAGCCGATCATGGCTCTCCCGTGGTTTCAGTAAAGTCCTGTTTAACAGCCTCATGGCAGCAGTTGTCCCAGGAAAATGGCAAAGTGTGACAGAGAGACACTAGCTATCACCTGGATGTCAACATCAGTGACAGCCTTCAAATGAGTTGTCTTGCTTACAGCTCTCTTTAGCAACTTACTTTCCTGTAAACACACTGTTGTTTTTTGCCTGTTGCAGGGTAAATCGGATCTGAAATCATCTGTGCAAGTGCAAAAGGGGATTTTCTCTATGGTAAGAGTCTTTTTAAAGTTGAAAGTTCTCCTGTGGACCAACACATCCCCCTTCTGTGAGCAGATTTCTCCTGGAATGCTGAGGATTTGTTTATGGTGAGTATGGCTGTTATAAGCAAGATGTGAAATAGAAGGATATGAAAATAAAGCCACAGGCTGGAAATCAAGAGAGTTAAGACTTTCTATATTGTTTTATATGGTGTATATTTTCTGATTTTGCTTTTCAGCAATGTATAATTGTAAGTATTGCAAATTTTAAAACTTACTCCATTACCCACTGGGTGGGGAAGAAGGACAACTTGTTCTTAATGTGGTTTAATGGTACAAAGCCCAGCAAATTCACTGTCACATGCAGCACATTTTTCTCCTCATTCTTTCTGCCCTGGAGTTACCCCTAATTGTTTAATATGTTGTCATGCTATAGTGCCTTGTACAATAGCTTGAATGGGGAGCAAAGGGAAGGAGGAGGATGGATTTCCCCTCCTGCATCTCAGTGCAGCAGTGAAGAGCCCTTGTTAGGTATGTTTGGGTTTGGGAGGGAATGGAGCAGAGTTTACAGTGTGTTACAGCTTTGTGGGATTAGCAGAGGCTTGAGGGGCCCAATTTAATTGAGTGTTCTGGCTGTATTGCTTCTAATGGCCTTTGCAATTATGGATACAGAGAATATCTGATGTCTAAAACTGAAGTGAATTTCTTATTTCAAATTTTGTAATACTGACCAGTAAGAAAATAAAAACACAAGTAGAGGGAGAGGACCCTTATAAATTGATCTTTGGTCATATAATAGTTACCATAAGGGAGGGCTTAATATAAGAAGCTTAGAGTGGGGCTGGACCTATTCTGAACTCTTTTTACACTCTTATGAAAAATTTAAGGAAATAGCGTGTTGAGCACTTTCAACTCTAATTATGAAAAAATAAATTGTAAAATGAGACTGGCTGGCTGAAATCTCTTGGACTCTAACAATGACATAACTTTCTGCATGTCTAGTGTATAATGCAGTTACATAGTTTTTATTTTACACAGAAGAAAACAGGGTTAGATAAGAAGCTTGATTTGAATTTAATAGCATCCTGTGAGGAATTTTTTCCCATGTCCTAATGGTAAATGGAGGAAAAGAGGAAACATTTTATTTTCCTTCCTCACCTTATGATACCAGGATACTCGTTAGGCAGTCCCCTTACATCCTTCCTCAGTAACATGCCCATGCTTTTATTCTGTAGTTAACCCCCCTTTAATTATGGAAAGACACAAGCACCCAGAATGGGAAACTAACTCAAGCTGTTAGCCTCACTTTTGACCTCTGACAATGCTTCACACTCCTGTTGAGCCTTCCATAAGAGGATCTCCACATGCTCACAACCATTAACAAATTTAACCTGCCAGCTGCCTTGGTAGGTAAGCACTATGTTCGTATGCTGCCCCTTCAAATGAGGAAACTGAGAGACACAATTTCTGCTTTATTGCCTGAAAAAGCACTTTGCAGAACATGTGGAAGGATGTGCTTGCCTGGAGGAGATTAGAGCATAAAAAAAACCACAACAGAACAAATGGATGGGGGAGAACAAAAGAGATTGGGGCGAATGAAAAGGGGAGAAAGGCTGCAAATCCTTGTGGTCACTTTGGGAGTGATATGTAAATCGTTGTGCTGTGGCTGTGCATTTCATTTTATAAGGGTTGAGACTTCTCTGTGTCACATTTGTAGAGTTAAAAACCAGGGACAGATCTGAGAAGCATCATGGACACAGGTCAAGAGATGCTAAGCAGCATATAATTCAAACTGGTGGGAAGAAGGCAGTTTAAAAGTGGTTCATCTACCACAGACCATGAAATAAGGCAAAAAAAGGCTGGCACGAGTGAGACTTGGCTGACTTGGGTGCAGCTGTGCAAAAGCCCAAGGTCTTTGCCAGCACAGTGCTGCCTGCCCCCAAGGAACACCAACAGGTCACTGGGGAGCAGAACCAACCAGCTCCAATAGCTCTACCTCAAACTACCTTTTATGCATTGCCTGACTCATCAGCCTTGGGTAAGAGACGTATCCGAGATGATTTTGAGGAAAAGGGAATGTTCTCTCTGTGAGATGGTGTTAGGAAGATGCCTTTCCACTGTGGTTTTTGTTCTTGCCTACTTTAATGCATCTTATTAGAAGATAGGAAGCCTTCAACACAGAAGAGAGGGCTGTGGCATCAACATGTATTATTCAGGATTCCAGAAATTGCTATTACTGTGTTTCATTTTATAGACAGAAATGTACTGCTGTTGAAAATGAAACAGATTGGTAGACCTTCATCTGTAGGATGAGTTTCATAAAAAGTTGCATGGCGAGAAGGGCAAAATAGAGCTTGACTACTGCATGCTAAAAACTATTGGCTATATTTTGATTAATATTTGTCACTAGCACCACTTAATGTCAAATGCTTATTCAGCTTATAATTTAAAGTCATACAATGCACTGCATAATTGTAAGTAGGAGACATTTGTGCATCTGGTATTTAAATGGAGTATGTGTACTTTGCATTCCAGAGCATCCCTAAGCACTGCTGTTAGAATTGTCGTTTTAAAAATATGTTTTGTCCTGCTTTTAGAGCCCATTTAATCTTTTCCCCATTAATCTGCTTTTCCTAAACCTTTCTCTAATTCTTCTGAAGGATCCCCCACCTGCTGTGCAGGCTACACAACACAGTGAATCTAATCATGTCTGGAATTATCATTTTTATCAGTTTAATCCATATTTTTCTGTTATTTGCTTTCCAAAGCCTTAGACATTATATGCACTGTGGTAAGTAATGGAGCAATTGTGGTGGTTACTGTCTTTTCAAAAAACCAGTGACAATACAGTTAAAATAATCAATTTAGATTATTTTCTGGAATGCAGTGTTAGTGTTCCATGGAAGTTAAGCTTGATCCTTAGAATTATGGAATATATTTTTAAACTTCAAATTGTAGATGAGTCAAGAAATGTCCCTGTGTTTGTTCAAGCAATTGTTCTCTATTGTCCTGATCACTTGCATGTTCTTGATTGCACACTCAGCATTCTGCTACCTCCCTGAATTTCTTCACGTATTTTTTTTTAAGCAGTCTTATATTCATATTTTCTTGAATGCTTTTATGAAATAATTACAGCTGAGATAGCAACTGTTTTCTTTATGCTATGATTTCCTATCATAAAGTGCAGTTTCCAACATTTGAAGAGAGCAGTAGCTTAACTCAAGTAGGTGCTTTTATGGAGCTCATCTAAATTTACAATGGTCTAAAGAGGAGAATTTTGTTTGGTGTTTCATTCTCTTACTCCTGCCACCTGTGTTGCTTAGGGGCATAGGTCGATACTGTTACTGGCAAGGTCCTCTTCAAACAGAATCTCCCAGCAATACCCTGCACTAATTTGGAAGAGAATGTTTTGCCATAGATGCTTAGGAGCAAACTAGATGACTTCATGTAGATGCTGTAAGTGAATAGCTGTGGAGGTGCCATCCTGGTTTTCAGGTTTTATCCTTTCCTTCATTTATGTCAGAGCTGCTTTTTCTCTCCTGCTCCTGCCCTTCACTTCTTGTTTTGCTGTGAGGCTCTGGGGTGCTTGGCAACAGCTTAGCTGCTTGTCTATGTAAAGGTCTGGTAGTGCTACATTGGTAAGGCTGTTCTGTAAAAATGTAATTTAGCAGAATTTTTGCATAAACTCTCAGGCTGTAAAACATTTGCAGAGAGCTATGGTTTGTACTATTTTCATTCAAAGCAGGACATTAGGGCTCCAGCCACATTTCATTATCCATTTGAATAACATTTTTCAATTTAAAGCTCTCTCTCTAACCACGAGCACTAAATTAATACTAGATTCTCTCTCTGCCTAGTGGGAACACTAAATAGATAAATAAAAATCATTGCAGGATAATTGTAGGTGCTGTGGGCTGAAAGCCAAACCAGGCCAATTCAGCCTTTGAGCCCTGTCTGTCTGTCTGCTTTTCTTTTTCCTTTCCCATCAAAATAGGGTATTCAATTATAATCTTTTTTCTGCATACAGTGGCCCAGAGGCATTATTAATCTCAGTGCATTTGGAGAGTGAGTGAAAAGACTAAAGGTTTGGGGGGGGAAATCTGTCCCCCCTGTAGCTGTATTCATCACTTAGGGTCTTTGTCAAAAATGTACTTTTCTTTCTCCCTCCCCCCATTCCTGGGAGCATAAGCTGGAATTGACTCCAGAAGTTAAAGGACAATGGAAGCATTAGCACAGGGATTATGGATCTTCTTGTGCAAGATGGGGGCTGGGGGGAGAAGGTAGAGGCATACTACTGGCAGGATAGAAATTTAAAATTTGTGCTAGACCAGTGCATATCACTACATAAGAAAAAGCAATCGTGCAATCTCTATTCACATGAAGCTTTTCAGGTACCTGAAAAGAACATGCAAAACCTGTTTCTAAAGCTGGTACATAAAAATATTTGGGTTGCAAGTTTAAGTGTCTAAAGAAAAATATTGTGTATTAGTGTGTTTTCCAGTGAAAGAACAGTCTTCTGCTAGCTTGTGACCTTCTGTAATTGATTAAATCCAAATGCTTTGGTGGTTCTAGAAGTGATTTGTGACTGGTTTTAGTTTGTTTGATTTTGATTTTTTTTTTAATGAGCACTTACCCATAATATTCCCATGGGACATCAGAGTTTGGAGAAACTGAATGCTATGGCTGCAATACAAAGGGTTTTGGTGGGATTCAGCTGTGTGTAGCCATAAACTTTGATCAGGTGTTCAGCATTGTCAATCAATTCCACATGATTTTCAAGGCAATTTTCTGCAACAGGAGGGGCTTGGATAAACCATGGACCATGATGGGGCAATGAGCCAAGTCACTAAGTCATAATCTCTATTTCATGTAGGTTAACCATGAATTTTAGCAATCCAAATTATCAAATAGATAAGTGTTGCTCTCTCCTAGTGATGAACTAAATTTTGGTGCTTTAATTTGGTAGTCAAGCTGATTTGTGCACTGCAAATTAAATGAGCATTATTGCTTCCTCTGCTTCAATGAAATGGGTTCACCCCATTTGTAGTTACACAGAATTACTTACAGAGCTTTTCCCAGTCTTCCCATGTGGGTCTAGCAGAGACTCTTTGATTACTGTACTCCTTAAAGCAGAGTAAATTGTTTATTTTGTTTCTGTGGTATTAGATCTTTTCCAAAGTTTTAGATGCCAAAATATTGTTTTAAATGCCTGGGCGTATCTAAGTAGGAGTTTTAGAAGAAAATCCGTTATGTTGACCAACTGTATTCTCAGTGATTCCTGCCTTTCTTATATCCTGCTGGCCTAATGAAACAAGATGAGGAATTATTTTAATGACAAATTTAAAAATTGCTTTCCCTGCCCTTGCTCACCCTCCCCTATTGCTAGAACTGCTTCAATGACTACTCAAAATAAAAAAAACCAAAAAACA